>OZ017742.1:143931747-144076747 GCA_963969285.1 Odontomyia ornata | reverse complement strand
CCTTTCCTATATACTGTTTTTTCTCTTTACAGCTCCTCATCTAAACCCATAAATAATAAACACTAGTGGTTTTACTTAAACGCAAACAAAATAAATTTGATATGTTCAATAAATAATGTTAAAATTTGTGCAACTCATTAACCATTCACAAGCTATAAATGCATATGCATACTATATAATATCTGTTCGTTTTCTCAGCAACTTGTTGTTGTTTCTGGTTAAGATCATTCCAAGCTACAAAGATCTGCTAAATGAATCTCATACAAAGTCCAAAAGACTAAATGTATATATATATTTTCTTTTTTTTTGTTATGACTACAATCGTAAAACCGAAGCACGTATCTGCATAAAATTTTAAGAAAACCGATTTAACCCAACACCGGTATTTCTCCTGACCTAGAGAGAAGAAATCAAAAATACTGTGAGCACCTGTTTCTCCCTGCTCTCCCTTTTTAAAACTAGGAGTCATCACAACGATGTGTTATTACCAGTAGACGAATTAAGTTTAAAATTCTGTACTTCCAGCACGGGCCTTTCAATCGCGCAAATACAAACTAATAATATGACCTAGCCACTATATTGTATGAAACATAGAAAACCCCATACTTTGTCACAGAATGTGATCAATAGAGCACTGCAAAAATGCATGCACATTAAAACACGCCAGATCTATGTTACACAGAAAAACCTATTCGATTTGGAGATGTAATTTGTCGGTAAAAGTGGACAGGTGTCACATCATTCCTTCCCAGCATATCTTGGTATCGATTCCATGCTATGGAACTCAACAGTTGCTGGCCAGAGAAGCACAGAACCTTGCGGGCAACTTTCTTGGTCGTCTCCTTGACTGTATATATCACTCCCGAGTCGGAGTTCTTCGATTCGGACGTGGGAAGGATCGCTTACATTAGGAGTACCCACGACGTGGTGGATTTTTTTTGAGGAAGAGCGCAATACCTAGCGTGAGCACTATACAGCCTAATCCATCACAAATCCCGTCAACTTTTCCACATTGCACAAACACAATGGTACCAATACTTCCGTAACTCACAGTACGTTAACAACTAACGAGAATTGGCGCTCCCCAGATCCCTTCACTTGCACGCTTTTCTCTGAAACCGTAAATCTACTTATAACGTTACGCTAGAAAAACCTTCTATTGACCACTTACCGTTATTGCCAGCGATCACCGTGTGATTAAATTTAAACTCACTGCCACCTTGCCGCGCAAACGAACGACCAATTGCATCACACGTCATTCACAAGCAATCACTAACTATCTATCTAACTCGCGAAAACTTTCAGAGAAGGGCCATTCGGTCTTCTGTCTGGATTTGTTTGTGCTTTTCATGGTGGCTGTGCAGTTAGTAGCCGGTGAAATTCTTCAGAATAGCGGTGGATTCTGCCCAACTATAATTTCTAGTGACGTCTGTTCAGTCACAATCCCCACAACCAGCTCCCACCTGTCAGCAACCCAATGGTGTTAGTTGCCATAATGCAATTTTTATAGGAGATAGGAGGGTTTTACAGCAGTTTGATTTTGCGACTGCAAGAAAACAATATGAGAAAGATTTCAAATAGTGGTAAAAAAATTTAAATTTCATGACTAACATAATTAAAGAGTAACGTTTTAATTTGATATAAAAGAAAATTGAGATAAAATTACGTTGAATAATAACAAAATAAAATTAAAGGGAAATGTTTAAATCTGACATAAAAGCAAATTGATATAAAATCACGTTATACGATAATAAGGCGAAAAAAAATTTATAAATTATCATTATGAATGGAAGAAATGAAATCTTTCTATTTTCTCTTTTCTCAACTCTGCCATTAATTTCGGTTAAGCGTTGGGAAGGTTTTCGAGCAGTCTGCTGGTGTGACTGCTCGATAACTACAATCCGTCTACCTGACCTAATTTAGTATCTAACCTGCTTTACTATCTGCTTAACGCATCCTATGACTAAACGTTGAGCGTCCCAAAAAGTTACGGTAGAGCAAAGTTTAATTTTTCTTTCGAAAACGGGCAAGTTGAACGGTGGCTGAAAAGCGTAATCGAGCATAGTCTATTAACAATGGAGACAAGGCTGTATTCCCCTCCAAACTATCTTACGGGTACGGCTCATTGGTACGAATAACTGAGAGAAAAATTCCTACTTTCTTTGGGAAGTAATCAATTCGAGCGAGCAAAATATTTACAAGCAGCGCATCATGTGGAGTCCAGTCATTAAAATACGAAGAATTTCAGTCAACCTTCTAATTTTTGGCTTCTATATAGAAAACGAGCTAATACTTTGCTACTGAGGTCCAATGGAGCAAAAGAGTTGTGTGGAACACAACATGAGTCACTGCACATGACTTGAAGCTTCTGTTCTCTTTTTTTTTGGCGTCATGAAATCCCTCTAATGTGTTGTTCCTAGGTAAAAACAGTAAGAACATTCTTATCTCTTACTGGATACTGTCAGCCAGATAGGTTCGCCTATCTGCCTAAACTTGCAATACAATAGAATGCTCCATAACTTAAGTGTAACGGAAAGACTCATATCTTTTCATGCGTGATAGATGAATGAAACGTGCTTTAATTTCAACGGCAGATGCTGGAACTAGGAAGCCCGAATTTTGACTGCGTACAATATGGTTACTGTATATTTATACTTATCTTATTGAGCGATTTACGTAGGATCGAAACTTTTATAATGTAATTATTGAAAGAGATAAGGCAGACTATTAAGAAACCCCCACTTTGTGACATGCCATCTCGTGCTTTTTCTCCCAATAAAATTCTAACCATTCGAAGGAAGGTGTTATTTATATGCACCCTTACAACTACATAAAAACTTAGTAAATTAATCCCCAATTTGCTTTTTTATAGTTGTTGTATCTTGATTACTTTTATGCATATACCATATTGTGCTTATAGCACAGAAAAATACATAGCTATACTATGAAATCCCGTTCTTTGTACACAGACTTCTGGAAACACCGAGCCGCGTAGCTAGCTTGAAAAACAAAAGCCCCTCCAGAAAACCTTGAAACTACCTCCAAGAGCAGAACACTACATCCTGAAACCAAAGAACCCTCCCACAATTGCTACAGACTCTGCTACTGCACCGCCACTGGCCACCAATACAACAGAGATTTAGCTGCTATTGAGCCTGATGCAAACCATCAACTACCAGCTCTACCGGCTGGAAGAGGATGTTCGTGAGGTGCGTTTATGAAGTGCGGTGACTCAACTGCCATGATAGTCCTATGCAGATCCCCAAGGAAGTAGAAGGGCTGTACAAGACCAACAGAATCCATTCACCAGTACAGCGGACTATCAGGAGCATTTCCAACCAGCCTTCAGTACGATTCAAGTACCACTGGTACCCGATCACACTAGTTTTCCATCCCGAACTAGGCTCTTTTAACACTGTGCACAGCGTGGCCCCACAGCTTATTCAACACTGAAACCCACCCCTTAAATTATCGAAATCTAATATCGCAAGTTTAGTGGGTTTAACTCAATCACTCCTGTAGAACGTTTCATATATCATGTAAAGACCCTCACCAAATGGACGTTCAGAGGCTGATGTTGCATGCACACCTCTTGTTCACTGAGGATGCTTTCTACTGACACTGGCGTTACTCACTTTCAACTCGTTAATTCCACTCGGAATAATGGAATCACCAAGAAAAATGTTCAGGAACAATTGCGCATGCACAAACAAGGTCAACGTGAACCTTTTGACTAATTTTATCCAAGCCTAATGGGAATCGTAGCACGATTATAACAACTCATGGTGGAAGAGGCATTACTAAATGTTATTCGAGGCGAATTGAGATTTGAGCCTTAAAAATAGTATCCGTTCCAATATAACCATGCAGTTCTTGCAATTGCATGTTAGAAGGCAGGAAAAAATCAGTGAACAACGACTGACCCTGCGTCACTTGAGAACTGCCACGCACCCTACCCACTAGACCACTGAACTGACCTCTTGAAACCGTACCATATCTGACTAAGAGAACATCTTGTCGCTCGTCTGTGCATTTTCAATTTAGTAGGCTTCTGGAAAAAAGTAAAAAAGACAAGAAAACCATTGCGTGTGATCAAGATAGATGAAATGTTAAAAGATGATATCTACCCATATGCGTCTGTACAGGTCTTGCAGAATCAGATGGTAGGCTTACTAGGCCCTGGAGCCAGCGTCTGCTGCATAGCAGCCAACTTTGCGAGAGAAGTCCTGAAAAACCATAAGCATCAAATATAGCACTTCATTACCTGTTTAAATATGGTAGAAGGAGATCGTCACTCTATTATAGGGAAAGTCACGACTGATGTCACCTTTAAGGGTACAACCAAGTCTCTGGATTTTAAGTATTATACTCCAACTGACACAAAATCTTTATCTAGGTGTAGACTTCGTTCGAAGATTTAATTTAGCGCGTGAATCATTCACCAGCATTGCACTCGACACCATTGCCACAGTCAATGATACGACAACGAATTCTCACCTGGTTTGACATGCTTTAGATAGCAACCAACAGAGGCTAACTTTACTGTTTCTAACTAGAAACGCTTGGCTTGGTAATTCTGGGTGATTTCAATGCTAAGGTTGGCAATGAGCTTTTTCATCAGGGAACAATTAGAGGATATAGCCTCCGTTATGAACCAAATGACGGCTAGTGCCTGATTGTCTTTGCATGTAGCAGAAATCTAGCCATACGTTTAACTTGCTTCCACGCATCGACTCATCATAAAATGACCTGAGTATCACTGGATGGCAACATATAAAGCAGATCGACTATGTTTTGATTCAATAACGTTGGGTCTCGAGCATACTTGAGGGCCGTGAATCCCGAGGAGCCAATTGCAACTGGGATCATAGCTTGATAAAATTCTCTTATCAATATCGTATGTAAAAGGCATGTTCGACATCGAAAGGCTCCAAATGGAGTCTGCCGCGCAAAAATTCACGGAGAACCTCAACAACCAGCTAACTCCCATCTTATCAGATACATCGCCGAAAACAAGCGACGATATATGGGTGGAAGTCAACGCGGCAATTAAGACCATAGCAGAATAGACGATTGGACATCAAGGCAGGTGCAAAGTAAGCAATTGGTTTGAAGATGGATGCCAGAATGTGTTAGGCAAAAAGAACCAGGCGTACAAAGAAGTCTTAGGACGGAAAACCAGGTTGAAGAGAGAACATTATGATATTATCAGAAGAGTAGCGAATAAGATAATTAAAATTAAGAAAACTATCTTGACCAATTAAAAAATATCAATGTAAGTCTAGTGGGTAACAACACAAGCCAAGCAAACAAAGTAGTGAAAATTCTGAAACGTGGTTATCACCCCAACACCATGCTCTATGGTGATGACATCAGCAACATCATCACCCATGAAAACAGGACAAAGGAATGATGGGCATCATATTTTAAGAACCTACTAAATTCTGCATAGCACAGATATTCTCGGAGAGCTTCCATTGGCCCCACTAACTCTGGATGAATTTCATGTTCCATGATCAAGGCCCAAAAGAACCATAGTAAATAATATTACACCATACACCAACAGTATTATTGGGGAGAATCAAGTTGGCTTTAGAGCCGCCAGATTGATGAAAAACCAATTGTTTAAAATCAAGCAGATACCTGAAAAATGCTGAGAGTTGAACATTGACGTACACCAAACTAGTTTGGACTTTAAGCAGATACGACTATATTGATCGAAATATACTGTACCAAATAATGCTTTTCTTTAATATCCCAGCTAAATTAGTCCATCATACCAAAATGAGAATGACGTCGACAACCTTCCAAGTTTGCACCAATAACCAACTCACACACGCCTTTGACACAAATATCGAACTAATTGCTATTCAATTTGGCTGTAAAATATGACATCAGAAAGCTACCTGTTGATAAAAGAGGTACATTATTACATAAGTTGAGCCAAGTAATAGCCTAAGTGGACGACATCAACATTTTGTCACGGTTGTTAACAACTGCCAAAGAACTTTTCCCGAAACTCGACGACGAAGCAAAACTAGTAGGGCTACAAACCAATGAGAATGCAACAAACCTCATGATGGAGTCAAGAGAAAATACCTCAAATACACATAATATCACACTTAGCGAAAACATTATCAAAAATGTTGGTGAATACATTGCCATCAAACGACATTAAACTTGTTCTGGGTGACTTTTATGCAAAATTCGGTAGAGAAGTGGCTCATAGAGGAGCAACTAGAGGATGCAGCTTCCAAGCAGAGACTAGCGACAACGGATAGTGCCTGACAGACTTTGCCACTAGTAGAGGCTTCACACGCTTTCTATATCAAGACATCCAAAAGAGTAAGTTGGCATCCCCAGACGATCATACATTTAACCGGATCGACCATATTAACATAAAAAATGAACCACCACCAGCGTTCTCGACATGCTCTCATTTTTCGGCGCTGTCTGCGGTTTGGACCACTATCTTATAAGAGTCAAGTCCCAATGCAGCATATACAAGAGCTGTAAATAAGGAGCATCAGTTACTTCAAGGTACCAGATACACAAACTAAATAATAGCTCAGTATCGTCTACATATATGTAACGATGACATCAAAATCATGTGGGAGATAGTAAGAAATAAGATTATAGAGGAAGTCTTGGAGCACCAGGCAAAGAAAAGTAGGAACGACTCGTATGACGAAGAATGCACGGAAAAAAATGTACCGAAGAATGCATCGAGCGGCAATCAACCCCAAGGTCCAACAGACAAACGAAAACATGACCTTCCATGAAGTCCGATTGGCGTATGCCTCTATGAGGTAACTAAGAGATGGTCTCAATCCACCAACAAGTCTTTGCAAAACTGTGCAAGGAGCAATCATAGGTGACCCAGTCGATATTAAAACCAAATGGCTGCAATATTTCTAGAAGCCATTCACAGCATCCCCAAGAACAACTGAAGTTCTAGGAGCAGGGCAAGATGATCCAGTATCGCCACTAACCAGAGATAAAGTACAGGCAGCAGTATGGGACCTCAGAAAAATTAAGGCTCCTTAGAATAGATGGAATACAAGCAGAACTGCTCCAGAGAAGCGATGCCCATCGAAATAATCTTCTGCATCGGCTAATATGCTGAATATGGTCAGAGGAGCAGTTATCAGAGGACTGTCGGAAAGGTTTTTTATGTTCTGTGCATAAAAGGGGGACAAATTAATGTGTCTACTATGCACGTCTTATAAAGTGCTTTCTAGAATCATAGTACTATAAAACTGTTATAGGGGGTATCAGGAAAGGTTCCGAAGTGGATGGTCCACAATCGACCAAATACTCTCAGTTAACCAGGTGCTCAAAAAGTGCTGGGAATATAACATCGATGTTTACCAACTCATTGTAAACTTCAAGTAAGTATCAAAAAGTGTCAACAGAAATGCGCTGTACAAAATAATGCTTGACTTTAGCATCTCAACAAGACTAGTTCGCATGGTCAAGGTCACGATGCTAAATACAGTGTCCCAGGCCAAGATAAACAGTAAACAAACGGACAGCTTTATAACGGAATCAGGGTTTAAACAAGAACATGGACTTGCCCCAACCCTCTTTAATATTGCACTAGAACAGGCCAACATGGACCCTGACCAACGAATCCAATAGGCAGTGGACGTATTTGAATGCAAAGTGCTCCGGAAAATCTTCGGCCCAGTAAAACAAGACTCGGAGTGGAAACTTCGTTATAACGATTAGTTGTGTGAACTTTTTGACGATCCATCTATACATGATGATGATGAGCTGAATAAAAGTTTTGACGACAAAGAGGTCCAAGAATTGTTGACTGTGGAGCTGCAATTGGCTGGCCGCATGAGTTGTATGGACAAACAACGAATATCAAAAAGGTGTTGAGTGGGAGAACTGGAGTGCGCAGATCAGTGGGGACGCTGATCCAACTCAACCGACAAAAACAGTTCATCGCTACTCCGATGTAGGAATTAGAGTGTGCGGTAAATTGACCGAGACAGTTGGAGGCGCTTGTTATAGGAAGTATAGTCCCGAGGAGGGCTCTAGTGCTACGCAGAAAAATATGACATTTTATTGATCTGAAACATAAAAAATTAATTTGTGTGGACTTTTGAGATATTAAATCCGTTCATACATTTCAACCAATGATAATATTTTGCTGATAGTATTTTGGAGATCTGCTATTATTGCTTCTTAGTTTAATTTTATCATATCTTATTCTATTTTTGAAAACTAAGTTTTTGTCACCCTGATAATGTCGGGAGTGCTAAAGAATGCTGCAACTCATGCGCTTGGAAAACATAAAGACCTTGAAATGTATGTATATTTCAATCTATTTTAAACCAAGTTCGGATAAACCATTGTGATTTAGATTGCACTTAACGTAATATGGATTGAATTCAAGATGGTATCGATGGAATAGTTTAGTCTGCCACCTAGGCACTATTCACAAGCAATGCCGCAAGCACGGATGTAATCATGATAGCTGGAGCTTGGCACTTAAAACGAAGCACCCTGCATCTATAAGACTAAAAGATTGGTTTTTAGTTCAATACTCAATTAAACAAGTTTGCGCCAAAGCAGGCTGAAGCAAAGGACACTTGTATTCTTCATAGTCTGGGATTTACAATGGTAGCCCATCAAAAACAAGCTTAAGACTCCTAATTAGGTTGGCATATGCAAATTTCATTGGTCTATGCCTGGGATACTAGACCACACTCTTTAGCATACAGCCTGTTGGTACGTATCGGGACTTCACGTTTTTACCAGACGAGAGGTTGGTTTAGATTTCCTTCGGGAAGTCTCATACAAACGAGACAAAACCATTACAGGCTTTTCATCCGTGCAGAACAATAGAGGAATGGCCCTGGTTGAGAGTTCAAGCTTCAAGTAAACAGACACTCCAAGATCTGTCTATGCGGGTTAGCCGGTAATCTCCATGGTGAGCCGTAGCAACCCCCTGTTCTTCGCACAAATTTTTAGCATTTGTTTGCATGATACCCTCAAATGAAAATTACTTTAGCGCTATTTAATTTTCCATCTGAAAAAAAAGAAGATATTAAATTTCTTTCTATTACTTATAAATACTTTTTCAAAGTTTTTATTGCTGTTTCGTATTGGCTGCCTGAGGATAAATTGCTGAGTGTTAAAGAACTGGTTCTTGGACAGCTTTTTACGTTAATTCTCATGTACAAATAATTTACATAGACAACTGCAGCTATAATTAAGAATAAAACTTAAAGTGAATAAAACGGAAGATTAGTTAGGCTACGGTTTATTTTGTATACTCTTCCTACTCGTATGCGGAGCTATAGTAGTGGAATCGTGGATCTTAACGTAAATACTCGCAAACATGTTAAATGCTTTTGAAAGGTTGGTCATAAAAAAGCAATAAGATCAATGGCGAATACTATACAACCTTGACTTGCACGAGCTTTCAGGGGCAGCAAAGGTTTCTCAATTATCAAACTATAGAAGCTGGAATGGGCTGGTAATGTCCAGGGAATATATGAAGATTGGTTACTGAGAAAGGTATTCGCTGAAAAAATAGAAGCAATTGGACCAGTTAGAGACCCAACCAGGTAGAGTAGACAGACCTACATATATGTCAGAAGGGTTTTGTACTCGACTTACGAAACACACTCACCAGCAACGAATAAAGTAAAGAAACATGTCAAAGAGATGTGCACGTTTAAAGGAAAATCCATTGTTTCTCTATTTTTAATGGTTGCCATTTTTTTTTTTTTTTTGCAAACGAACAAAAATCACTCAAACTATGAATCCTAAAACTATTTATGTTATTGAACTTATTTGGAAATTTCAAGAAGATCAAATCAAAACTGCAGTGTCTGATTCAATAGAAAGTCCATAAAATACCGGAATCGTGGTTTGTTGTTACTTTAAATGCAGGAATTTCAAATGGCTATAACTCTTGTGAATATAACTCGATTTTGAAACATTTTGTAATACTTCTAAAATGTCGAATTTCGTTGAGCTTAAGATAATACATACGATTATATTGGGTAAAATGTGGGATTCGAAGACCATACTATAATTAACAAAGTTGAGCGAAGGCTGACTTCTAAGGTATTTGTTGTAGTTGTACCATAAACACCTGTTCCCATAATTTTTACAGATCACACGTGTCAAATTGCGAAGGGGGCCCAAATCGTTCGTGTCTTTCCCCTCTCTGTGCGCCCGTGGAAGCAAAAAATGTCAATCGACTATCTTTGATGAATTTTTTTTCGGGGCCCTCTATTTGGGGAGACCCCCCTTTAAATACCTTATAAAGAAAATTGACTTTCAACATTAGGATATGCTTGAATACGTAGGAAAAAATTGATACCTGCTCAAATCCGATCAATATTTTTGTCCGATCAAGCCAAGATACTCATTCACTCAACCAAACAATTTGAACAACTAACTATGCTGGTGGTGAAATTTGCTTAAAAAGGGTGGTCCAAAAAAACGCACGATGTTGATTGTAAATTAAACAAAAAGTTTTCAGAGAATTTTGTTAGTATTTTTAGTTACAATCGAAGGATTTATGACAATAATGTGTTAAACAAATATCGCCCAAATGTTCACCACGGCTACGGTGGCATACTTCTATCCGATGGTCAATATTTTCAATGACTGTGAGAGATAATTGAGGTTCAATGTCGTCAATGTGCTGAATTATCTCTCCCTTTAAAGAGAAAGAAGTCTAACGGTGTCAAATCAAATGATCGTGAAAGCCAATTAACATCGGCACAACGTTAGATAACACGGCCATTGAATTTATCGCCCAAAAGAGCCATTGTCTCGTTGGCTGTGTGTGAAGTGGCACAATCCTGCTGAAACTACATATTGTCCAGGTCCATAACCTCCATTTCTGGCTACAAGAAGTCCGTTATAATCTTGCAATCTTCTTCTTAGCACTACAGCTCCTTTCGGGCCTTTGCTTCCTGCAAACAGCGCCTCCAACTGTCTCGGCCCGTTGACCGCGCCATCCAATTCTGAAATCCAAGCAGCGATGAACTGTCTTCGTCAACCGAGCCAGACCAGCGTTTCCTCGGTTTCCCCACTGGCCGTTGGCCTTCAGTTCTCCCAACGAATACCTCCTTGGGTATCCGTTGTTCGCCCATACGATTCATGTGTCCAGCCCATTGCAGCTTCCGCAGTCTTACAACCGTTGAGTCCTCCGGTTTGTCAAAAATTTCATACAGCTCATGGTTGTATCGGATTCGCCATTGGTTCCCATCTAGCTTCGCTCCGATAATTTGCCTCAGGACACGTCATTCAAAGGCGTTCAATATATATTTGCGGATGCTTTGGTTAGGGTCCATGTTTCACACCCGTATCAAAACACAGGTCTTATCACAGATTTGTATACTTGGAACTTTGTTTCCCTGTGCATGCAGCTGGTCTTCAAGACCGTCAATACTGAATAAAATATTTTATTTGCGAGCTGTATTCTTCAGCGTATTTCGTCTCTTTCATTGCCCGTTTTCGTTATTTTGGCGCCTAAATACACAAATTCGCCAACATTCTCGATATTGTATTCACCAAGTGTGATATTTTGGGTGCTTGAGGTATTTTTCCTCGACTGCGTCATGAACTTTGTTTTATTTTCGTTAATTTGTAGCCCTACTTGTTGCTTATGACCGAATTGTATAGAAATGTTTCTCACGTATCGACAAGTAGCTTTCGTATGACGTACTCCAGAGCCAAATTGAATAGCAATGGGGCCAGCCCATCTCCCTGCTTTAGTCCGATATTTGTGTCAATGGCATCGGTGAGTTGGCTATTGATGCGAACTTGGAAGATTGTCGACGTCATTGTCATTTTGGTTAGACGGACTAATTTGGTAGGGATGATTTGGTACAGTACGTTACGATTAATACTGTCGATCATCTCGCAATAGCAAATACCATTCACGGTAACTGGTTGGTCGTCCTCATTTTCGCAGAAATACGGCTCGATGACGCCACCAGCTCATAAACTGCACCTAACAGTCACTCTTTGTGGATACATCAGCTTTTCAACAATAACTCATGGATTCTCATTTACCCGGATGCGGCAATTCTGCTTGTTAACGAATCCACTGAGGTGAAAGTGTGCCTCGTCGCTGGAGATGGTTTGTTTTTTTTTTTTTTTTGTAAAGTCACCATTCCCTTTTGTCTGTTCAACAAACCATTCAGCGTATTGTTGACGCTTAAAATGGTGAGTAGGCTTCAGCTCTTGAGTAAATTAAACCTTGTAAATGCGTAAGTTCAAATCTTTATTAAAAATTCTCATCAGTGATGTTCGTGAGATGTTCAATTGCTGGGCACGATGACGAATCAAGGTTGACAGCTCTTTCGCCACACTATCGCAAACAACAGCAATATTCTCCGCAGAACGAACTAGACGAGCATGCACAGGTGATTTCACATTTCCTACAGACCCGGTATGCTGAAATTTGCGCACTATTCTCCCGATTGTCAACACATTTGGTCGATTATACTGACCGAAAAAACCACAAAGTGCACGAAATGCGTTTTGATATAAACGCTCATTTTCGTAAAAGACTTCAATAACCTTAACGCGCTGCTGAGCTATGTACCTCTTCATGATTAAGCTTGCCAAACACTGAAACAAAGAAATGCCAAATTAAATTGGGCGAAAAACTTGACGTTAAGCTGTGGGTCACAATTAACATTGTGCATTATGGTTGGACCACCCTTTATCTACTAAAATAAGAAGAGGGCAATCTGATCTGAGCAGATTTGCTCTCATTTTCATTCTGGGTATTTCGTTAGTCTACGATGCGACTTGATATTAAAGGATCATTGATAATTATGACGATTTTTATTTAATTAAGAAATAAACCTTTTCTATAATTTTACTATATTCATCATTTGGAAATATTGAATAAAACAAAGTTACATTGTGTTACATACAAATATTTTTATTTTAGCAAACCCATAATATATATCCACTAGAATTGGGTTTTAGTACAAGGTTTAATGCAACCCACTTAGGTAATACAAAGTGCGAGGAGGCCCTGACACCAACAATGCCTCGGGGCTTATATATGGCTTGATTTGGCGTGAATCTAGTGGGTCTCGTACTTACTTGGCGGTGTGTTTGTATTAAAATGTATCGATTTTATAGTTTTTGTTAACGTTTAAATATTCAAATATAGGATTCGTGGCGACACCACATCGCACGGTCATTCTGCAAAACACTAATACATTTGACATTCATAGCATTGTAATTTTTTGTACAGTCACTTCACTTTACATACAGCATTCATTAAATTAGCACGTATAAAATATAGTCGCTTGCTTGTTTCTTTTTTCTTTAATTGTTTTTTTGCTGCGGATACATCGGTCAAATGTAAAATCTCAACAGGTTATGGGCCCAGACAGCGCAAAATAATTAGGGAAAAGAATTTTTGGTGAGCAAAAATTGAGGGTGACGCAATAGTTTGATACGATTGTGAAATTCACTGACACAGCACAGGCAAATGCGTGCAGCGGTACGAACGTTCTGGAACAATTGTATTGTATTGAACAGAGTAGCTGAGCAATTGGTGTTACGTTTGGATGAAATTTTGCGGACAAATCATTGAAATTTATTTTATTTGGTCAAAAGGAATAAAATAATAGCGTTGCAATGGAAACCGAAGTAATTAAAATTGACAAGTTACAAGATATTAGTCAATGGATGACGTGGCGATTTCAAGTGAAAGTATATTTGAATGCGGCTGGTTATTTCGATATTGTTGATGGAACAAGTAAATCGCCCGTGGCAACAACAGAGGATCCAAAGGTGAAGGAAATTGCTGAATGGAAACAAAAAGATGCTAAGGCTCATCGGATCATTGTTACATCGATTGGACGAAAACCAACACAGCTCATAGTTCGTTGCAATACATCGGCTGAAATGTGGACAAAATTGCATGCTGTATACGAGCAAAGGCACGATGCTGGTAAACAATTGTTAATGGAACGATTTTATTCATACAAGTGCAATTCATCGGACGATATGGCTACAAATATTGCAAAATTGGAATATTTGGTGCAGCAAATACGTGATGCTGGCAATGTAATTTCGGATGAGATATTGATTTCGAAATTAATATCAAGTTTGCCGGATGAATATAGTCATTTGAGTAGCGCTTGGGATTCAACGGCAACAGCTGAGAAAACATTGGATAATCTCACACAAAGATTAATGTTGGAAGAGCATCGCATCAACACACGAAAATCTGAACGTGGTGAATCGGCTGAGAAAAGTGAAGCATTTTTCGCAAAACGGGATGGCGATAAAAAGAAGAATAAGAAGAGTCAAGGTGAAAAATCACAAAGCAAACAAAAGGGTCGTTTTTTTAAATGTGGTAGCGATCAACATTACAAGCGGGATTGCCCTGATTTGAAGCGTTCCAAAGGTGACAAAAGTAACAAAGATGAAACTGAATCGAAGGCATTTTTGTGTGAAGCGAATGAATCAATTTTAAAGCAACAACAACGGGATTCTTGGTTTGTCGACTCTGGTGCAACATCTCATATGTGTAATCGAATCGATTGGCTTGAAAATTACGAGAAATTGCAAACACCCATTCCAGTTACCATCAGTGATGGATCGAAAATGACAGGCATTGGACGCGGCAATGTGAAAGCATTAACCTTCACAGGTGAGAAATGGATTTCAAAAACATTAGTTAATGTTCTTTTCGTACCGGACGGGTGCGTGAATCTTTTTTCATCAAGTAAAGCGTTGGACAATGGTCACAAGTTGAAAGCTGATGCGGATTCATTCAAATTCTATGATGAAGACAAAGTGGTAGCGATTGCATTGCGTAGAGGTGGTCTATGGCAAATGATTATACTACCTATTGAAGCATCGGAATGTGAAAAATCAGCGGCACATGTGGCAATGAAAACACTCACATTGCAAATGTGGCATGAACGTTTGGCACATCAGCATGTTGCATATGTACGAAAAATTTTACGAAATCGGAACATTGAATTCATCGATGAGGATTTTGATTGTGATGGATGCGCATATGGCAAGCAGCACAGATTGAGTTTTGAATCACGTGTAGAAAAGTCAAAGGCATGCGGTGAAATAATCCATGGTGATTTATGGGGACCATACGATAAATCAATTGGTGGATCGATATATTTTGTTGTATTCAAGGATGATTTTTCACACATGCGATTCATTTATTGTTTGAAAAACAAGGCTGAAGTCGTTGACAGGCTCAAGACGTTCATCAAGTTTAGCGAAAAACAGTGGGGCCATCAAATCAAGGCATTTCAATCGGACCAAGGAACGGAATGTGATAATGCTGAAGTGAATCATTTTCTTGAGGAAAATGGAATTCAACATCGTCGATCTGTCAAATACACACCGGAACAGAATGGATGTGCAGAACGTGAGATGCGTACGATCGTTGAATCAGCACGTTCAATGATACATGCAAAGGGTTTGAATGAAAATTTGTGGGCGGAGGCTGTAAATTTGGCCGTATATGTCTTAAATCGCACTGGAACGAGCACGGTCAAGAATAAAACACCATATGAATTGTGGTGTGGTAAACCGACACAGGTTGAAAATCTTCGTTCGTTTGGCACTGGTGTATACGTTAATGTACCGAAACAAAAGCGTCGTGAAATGGAACCAAAATCAAAGAAATGTATTTTCGTTGGATTTGACGATAATATCAAAGGTTATCGTGTTTATGATCCGGATACAAGGAAAATCGAGGTGGTTCGCGATGTGAAATTTTTATCGGATGAATTTAATACAATAAAAATCTTGGCACAAGTACACGGTGGTCAAGAAAAAGCGGTACAAACGGATGAGAATGAGGATGAGCTCAAGCCTGAGCAATCGAATGTTGAACAAAATAAAGCGGAGTCAAGTGATGCATCAACGTCAACCGCAACGGCAGCAACGGCCGAACAACAACAACAACAGGCGGCAAGAATTGTCAAGCGTGGAACAACGGGTTTCACTGATATTGATGAGGACAATATACTTGAATCGCGTACACGTAATCGAAATCAAACGACATTGGTTGCAATGGCACTTATTGCAATTGATGATGAGCCTCAAACGTATCGGGAAGCAGTTGAATCACCGAGCAGCGATAGGTGGTTACAAGCAATGCAAGAGGAATACGATTCACTGGTGCGAAATAACACATGGAAATTGGTCGAAAAACCACACGATCAAAAGGTCATCGATAATAAGTGGGTTTTCAAGATGAAAAGTAATCCGGATGATTCAATTGAACGATACAAAGCGCGGTTAGTGGCATGTGGCTTTAATCAACAGCATGGAATTGATTATGAAGAAACGTTCAGTCCGGTGGTGCGTTTTGATTCAATTCGGACATTATTTTCAATTGCAGCGGCAAAGAAATTGAAAATGCGACAATTTGACGTGAAAACAGCATTTTTATACGGAGATCTACGTGAAAATGTGTACATGAAACAACCGATTGGATTCAGCGATGATACAAACAAGGTATGCAAGTTACATAAAAGTTTGTATGGCTTAAAACAAAGTTCAAGATGCTGGAATCAAAAGTTTAAGGATTTCATCGAAGAATTCGGCTTTAAATCATCATTGGCTGATCCATGTGTTTTTGCAAAGTCAAATGGGAAAAACACAGTTATTTTATGTATTTATGTTGACGATGGCATGATTTTTGGTGACAGTGATGATGTGATCGATGAGATCATCAATCATTTGAAGCAAAAGTTCGAGATAAAAGTAATCGACGCCAGGTGTTTTCTTGGTATTGAAATTGATCGTTTGAACGACGGATCGATTTTTATACATCAAACGGCATATGCACGCAAGGTTATTCGAAAGTTCAACATGGAAAATTGTGTTTCAGTGGGAGTACCAAGCGATACAAATCAAAAATTATCGCAATACGATGACAGCGATCCAACGAATTTTCCTTATCGACAATTTGTGGGCAGCATTATGTATTTGGCAATGGGAACACAACCTGACATTTCGTATGCAATTGGCGTGGCCAGTCGTTATTTGGAAAAAACCATCGATCACTCATGTGAATGCGGCGAAGCGTATTTTGAAATACATAAATGATACATTGAATCGTGGTATTTTGTACGGCTCTACAACGGGTGAAATTACATTCAATGGATACAGCGATTCGGATTATGCTGGCGATCTTGATACACGCAGATCGACAACTGGTTTCATTTTTAATGTGAATAATAGCGCCATAACTTGGTGTTCAAGGCGGCAATCAAGTGTATCGAAATCAACGGCTGAAGCTGAATATATTGCTGCTTCTGAAGCGACATCCGAATTGATTTGGGTGAAAAGATTATTGAATGAAATCGTACCGGATCAAGTGAACGAACCAACTTTGTACATCGACAACGAAAGTGCGGTGAAATTGATTAAAAATCCGGTGTTCCATCATCGAACAAAGCATATTGATGTGGCTTATCATTTTATTCGGGAACAGCACGAACGAAAGGAATTGGCAGTTGAATCAATCTCAAGTCATGATCAATTGGCAGACGGTTTGACAAAAGCATTACCAAAAAGTCGATTTGAATTTATATGGCAATCATTGGGCATGACAAATTGAATTTTACTTTTTTCATTTTGATTACATTTTCGAATTCAATCAAGATTTTTGTTAATGATTCATTCAATTATTTTGCATTGGCCCTTATGGCAATAGTTTTATTGGAACATAGTTTTTGGTTTATCTGGTAGTTAACAAAAGGTGGGAGTTTTAAAATGTATCGATTTTATAGTTTTTGTTAACGTTTAAATAATCAAATATAGGATTCGTGGCGACACCACATCGCACGGTCATTCTGCAAAACACTAATACATTTGACATTCATAGCATTGTAATTTTTTGTACAGTCACTTCACTTTACATACAGCATTCATTAAATTAGCACGTATAAAATATAGTCGCTTGCTTGTTTCTTTTTTCTTTAAAAAAAATATCTCAACAGTTTGTGGCCTTCGTTGGATGAGTTTGCCGGGACGAAGTATTCTTATTGTGAAGGTTAGTTTTGGTTATCCTAATAAAAATCAGGTAATACGAGGGCAGTCCGATAATTACTTAGCCTCACCGGCCGATGGCGCCACTATCGCACATGTAGAATATGGTCATAGACCATATGCTCATAGACGACTACTGTCCGGGGACTTTAGAAAAATGGAGAAAGAGCAATACTGGTTGGTGATTTGATTCTTGGTTTTGGAAGAAAAATCACGCGGCAAATTCAACAAGCACTTGGATGCTGTGTACAGTGAATTTGCTTCTGCGATGGCAACCGTAAAAATTTAGTTTAACGCCCCAAAACGGATACCACGGAGGATAACGTAACAATCCATGAAGTTCTATTAGCAGACCACTGATTGAAGGTGCGCGAGATAACTGAGACAGTAGATATCTCAAAAGACCGCATGGGTCATATCCTGCATGAAATTTTAGGTTTGAGGAAGCTGTTGGCGCGATTGGTGCCACGTTTACTCACTCCGGATAATAAAGCAACCGTGAGACCACTTCAGAGTAGTGTTTGACTCTATTTAAGCGCAATCCCAAGAAGTTCCCCATCGTTTCTTGACCACTGACATAATACGGCTCCACTGGTATACACAAGAGACCAAAGGGCAGTCGAATCAGTGGACTCCATCCGGCGAATGTGCTCCGAAGAAGGCAAAGACTGTCCTATCGGCCGGAATGGTGATGATCACCGTTTCCTGGGATTCACAAGGCGTGATCTGCATTGACTACCTGGAGAATGGCAAAACTATCTCAGGGGTCTACTTTGCTGAGCTATTGGGCCAATTCAACGCCAAGTTGCAGAAAAAATGCCCCATTTGCGGAAAAAAAAGCTCTTCTACCACGACAACGCGCCAGCTTACACCTCCGCTATCACCACGGCCAAATTGATCAAATTGGGCCACGAACTGCTACCCTTTCCACTGTTTTCTCCAGATTTGGCCCCGTGCGATTTTTTTTTTGTTTCCAAATTTAAAAAAGTCACTCGCCGTGCAGAAGTTTGAGTCGAATGAAGTGGTCATCGCCGCCACGAAGGCCCACTTTGCAGACTTCAAAAAATGTTTTTTTTAGACGGTTTAAAGAAGTTGAAGAATCACTGGGTCATGTGTATTGAGCTAAGAGGAGATTGTGTTGAGAAATTAATAGCCGCTTTTTCAAAATTTCCGTTTTTCTTTTGTAGGCTAAGTACTTATCGGACCGTTCTCGTGCATCATGGAGGAACCTGAAGTGGAAAATTTAGTTACGGCACTATGGTTGCTTATTGACCCATCTATTTTTCAATAAATTATTAAAAATGGAATAAACCAAATTCATTTAACCTAAAATTTATACAATATCACAAGGATTTCGTTGATGCAATTATTGTTTTTTTTTCTTTAAGTATGCCTGTTTATATTTTATTCGTAGATATTTTGTTATACTCATTAGTGCCAGAAAGCTTACGCTTACCATATAATACTTTATTTAATCATTCGTATTGACAAAACATAGCATAATACTTAAACGACTTACTGTTCATGTTAACACTTAAAATTTTGAGCAAGAACTATGACAATACGACAAGGACAAATCGAAGAGACACATTTCAATTCGCACATTCATATGTAAAGTGGGATTTTGGATTGAATAAAAAGGAATTGGAGAGGAACTGAAGTAAAGAATAGATTTGGAGTCCACAGAACTAAATTGGAAAGAATGTTGCATAGTTTCGCTAGAATCCTTCAAGAAAGGAGGGAATATGATTCGTTTCATGGTAAGTTTCAATCAAATAAAGTTTTTCGAAGCGGAACTTTGGGAGTTCTTGCGTTGCTTCCTATCTTCCATCTTCCGCATTTTCTTTGAAATCAGTATTGCACCAGCGGGATTGTGAGGAGAATAAAGTATTTTGCTCGTTAAGGGTCACAGTAGAGTTTGTGGAAGATTTTATTGTTACTATTCTTAACGTAAATACTTTTTCAGACTCACATCCTTGCACTCAAAGCTGCTCACATTTGTAGGGGCTATGGGATTCAGCAAATTACTATCATTTTCTACTTAACAGTGTCGTTAGCGTTACTCAGTCCATTTTGTGGATTAAATCGGATGCATCTTCAAATCGATTCTCCATGATAAATTCTAACAATTTCATTAAAGTGTCAACCTGTTAAACGACCTGGAAAAGGCAATATGTGGTCATGCTGTCACATGTGTCCTGTTTATCTTTGGCATACATTCAAACATGTGAAGACAAAACCAACAGATGTAGTTCAGTTCTTGAACCCAAACCTATTTCTGGTCACATTGGCAAATTTCACTGATTCAAGGTAAATTCTGGAGCTCACTATGTTAAAGTTTGTTGTCAGCAAATAAACATTGCTAAGTTTAGATGTACTAGCTTTAATGTAAAATGCATTGACTATTGATCCAAAGAGCTCTTGGAAATACACATATGTACTACAAATGCTTAAAGACTATCACTTTCTGTATAAAACGTTCAGATTCTATGATATAATGCGTGTATAATTCAATCACATCGAATAAGCCTTCAAGGTAAACGCTGAACAGCAAGGGTTCTGAGTTCTTGTTATCCCTTCTGAAACTTCGATGTATCTGTTAATCAGTACATATCTTCAACAAGTTGGCAGCAAACTAATTAACAACCGATAATCTGAACCAATTAGATTGATTACTTATTCAAATGCTCTAAACATGACAAGTTATTATTTATATGGAAATTACCTTTGAACAGAATTTCTGAAATGTAACTAATTTAGCTATTGTGATTTTGCAAATCCGATGATTTATTGAGAACCAATGATGTCTTAATGAATTTTTGCGAAAAAAAAAATTAATCTTACCTCAACCGTTTCGTACATTGTTCAAATTAAGACTAAACTTAAAAATCAATCTAACCCTTCTAATCTGCTGGAAACTGCACACAGGTAAGGTGACGAGAATCAGTACATTTCTGAGAATTAAATTCCAGTAAGGTGTCTAGACAACCTGTCATCAAAGTTGCAAGTTCATGGCCCGGTAATGGGTTTTTGGTTGACTGGCATGTGGCTCGATCACGCACATTTTGAGGGTATTGTAAAATCATTTTACTATACCCTGCTCAAATCGCGCCCTGTCTGTCCGTCCGTCTGTGCAACACACCACTTTTTCTCGCAAACTGCATAAGATTTTGTAAGTAGGTGTAAAGTGATGCCCTCTTCAAAGTCTCATAAAAAAATTATAAGGTGTTCAAGGGGGGTCCTCCCATAAAGGGGAGTGGCCCCCGAAAAAAAAGTTTCATCGCATGTAGGCAGTATGGGTATCAAATGAAAGGTCTTTTTTTGTGGTAGGGAGGTGAAGGCATTTACGCCCGCCGAGACCGAGGTCTTGATGAGAACTTTTCAAAACAGGTCTTAAAATGAAAAATTTTGTTTTGAGGGGTGCAGGGGAAAGGGAAATCTATGAAAATTTTATCGTGGGATGCCAACAGAATTTTGACAGCCACATGGTGGCAGAGTGTGTGGGTGGCGAGAGTCATCAAAAGGAATTACTTGTATCGCAGCGGGATTTTAGTGTGTAAATTCTATTGTGAGTTTTGTGGATAAAGTGAAGATTCTGTGTTACCACCTAAACCCAACGTAAACAGCTCAGGTAAATATGCTTTTGGACGAGGGTAATTGGTGATGTAACTTAGTTCTTAATTCTCGCTAGACCGATACAATCAATGCGCCGCTAATGCTTAGCCATTTTGCAAGTGATCGTGTATAAAAAGGCGATAAATCTGTGATGCTTTCGCCAATCCGTCATTTGAAATCCATACGCTCGACACATGTCTGCCACGATTGCAATGAGGATACAAAACACCGCAAATAGAAAATTTGGGAGCAATATTCAGGAGTTGAGCGGTTTGGAACCACTCACGCACCTCAAAGAGCTGGAAACACGGTGCTTGCTTGTAAACCCCGTATCTACAAGGCCATATTGCAGTGAGTATGTTGCATTATGTTAAATCCGATCCAATCGGAAGGTACTACTATGATTAAACACACAAAATATGCATAACCGAAAGATCACAATGCAAATGTTAGGGACGCCGGAGTGAATCACTGGAGTAAAACGAGAGATGCTTTCAAAAAGATATTTTGCCAATATTCCAAAACGTTCGCATTTACGATTCACATTACATTTTTGGAAGGTCGCGAAAGATTCTACTCGTAAATGCATCGTGTCCACAACGCATAAATTTGAGGATTGCCATTCTAAAAACAGTCGTAAGTCAATTGCATTTCATTCCAACTAATTGCCATTCATTGCAAATGTTTTTTTTTCTATGCTCGTTCTTACTAAATGTGTAAATATAAATCAAAATGAAATTTGTAAATAGTTGAAATAATGTAGCTATAAATTATTTATTATTCTAGACACCACTACTGTAAGACGTATAAAGTTCAGAAATCTTCCCCGATTATTCTGTAAATGTTCGCCGTATCATAATCATCTTTGATGTAAAATTCAGAGAGCCTAAAGCATTCTAGAATACTTTTTGCTTTACACCATAATAGATACTATTGCCATTTCACAAGGTAGAAATGTATTCATTTCAGTAACGAATCATGTAAATTTATTTCATAGCGTTTTCAATCTTATTGTAAGTAATTTTGTAAAGTCAAAACTATTCGAAATAATTCTTTTTTTTATAATTGGGTAAATCCGTGTATCTTTAAAAATCAACACATGAGTGGTTATGAAAGCTGCTATTAGTATTTGTTGCAACTTGTAAATTATTTAAGTGAAATAGCAGAAAAGAACTTAGAAGCCATAAGGAGTTCGTGAAGGTAGCGTTTCTGTTTTAAGCGCTAAAATTTCATTTGTACATTTTATACGTACGAAAATTGTAAGTGAAGATGAAAACAAAACATCATCAAAATTTGTTTTAGTATGAAAGAGAAGAATTATTTAACATTTGCAACTTGTTTATACGATTTACAATTGAAAAAAGCAAATGAGGAAAATATTTCTGAAATATTGTAGAATTTTAGGGATGTCAGAATAATTAACAACACTTTCATAGTAACATGGTGGCATAAGCCGTTAGGTATAAATTAATTAAATTCAAAATTGGTACCAATTTGAAAATTTCTGGACATTAAAAATTGAAAAGTCCCTTTGCCCGCCTGATTTCAAATGCAAAAAAAATACCATAACAAAAATATTGCAGTACGCACATTAAAGCACAAAATTGATGAAAAAGAAACATCTGAAAGTAAAATGAAATATTTTCGTACCAAAACTTATTCAGAATAATAAAAATTTTGCAAATTATTGAATAATACGTTTGAATATGAAATATGACTCAAGTGTGCATAAAACATTGAGTTAGATTCAATCTAACTATCTTGGATAGATTAAAAGTATAGAGTGTATCCTAAAACAATTTATATTTTTTTATATAGTTGGCTCTGCAATTGAACCTGCGTAGTATACTATAGGCATCTGTGGAGTCTATACTTTCGAGAGATTTTCTTTTAAAATAATAAACTGAAAATTGGTTAGTGATTCTTAGAAATTACAAAATTTGATCAAAAAAGTAGGCATTTTATTTGAGGGAATCGCGAAAATATTCGTCAGGCGGCGTTTAATTCTGCATATCCAGAAGATATTTTATGTTCGTCAATATAACTTGAATAATTAAATATCTGCTAAAATAAATTACCCAACGATCAACAAAACTTTCCGCTACCAATTTTTAAGCTACAAATCATACGCAGTTCTATTGAAGAAAATTTTTTTTTCAAGCTGACCTCGAATTGAAGCAAAGGAATATATAATTCCTCGCTGGGACGTTACATCAAATTAAAGATTTTTTATCGAATTTAGAAAGTTAACAAACGTAATTGAATACTTATAATAATTTCTTGAAAATATTGCCCAGCAAATCCAATTCTTCATTTAAATTTATTTTGCATAGCTAAAATTAGATTTACATTTCACTAGAGACTAGTTTGTACCTGTTGCATTAAATGCTCCATTTCAAAAAGGCGACGTTTGGAAAAATGAAAATCAAATGAAAAAAAAAAAATCGTTTAATAAGGCGAATGTTAGATTAACATCGAAAGCATTTACACTTACAAATGAATGTACTTATTTTATTAACATTACAAATTTAATTTAAAAATTGAATGTTTAACACAGCATATATATTACATTAATGACGCTTCCTATAGTAGGATAAATTTAAAATAATATTGAAATGATTAAAACAACATGAATTGCTAACGAAAAAAATAGACTTTCCTTTCCAGTAGTTCTGCGTTTCAGCGGGAAATGAGGTGCAGGGTAAGTATGCCGTCGCGAGGGTAGGGTTTGAGAAAATCCGCTGAAGTCGGTTTCGCGTTGCGCGCGGTACGCGGTACCTTTGTTGTTTTGCCATTTTATTAGAGTAGTTTTTGTCGGGATGAGTTAACGTAGTATACTTTTTGGTACCGCGTCGGAATTTCGGGAACGCGAAGTAAAAATTAGATTTTGTTATTTGACTGATAAATGAAGAAATACGGAGTAACGTAGAATAGGTTTCCTCTCCGTATGTTTATGTTTTGTAACGCGTTTGAAAATGGGCATGTATAGGTGGCTGAATATTGTAAATGAGCGTAACCCATTCGGAGACCCGTGACCGAAATCCTCTCCGATCTAGCTGGCCGACAAGCAGCCACCACGTGAATGGGTTACGGTGCACGGATTGGTTGACCGGCTGGTACCATCCGTTGGCACTACTCAGATTTAACGTCTAGAATCGATGAGAGGTCGGTTCCGCGTTCGCACATAACGTAAAATCATTACAACAATCTGTGTCGTTCCTGAAGGTACCAAAATGTAACAAACCTATAATGCCCTTTCCTCTGAAGTTTGCCCAAGTAGTTTTGTTAAAAAGTGAATGCTATTTACGCCAAGAGTGTTGGAGTCCCAGCACGCGATTTATACCTTGGCGTCATCGCACTTTGCAACTTGGTCCAAAATACTATGTCTGCTGGCAAAAAATACTTTGTAATCTTTTATATATATTGGACTGCAGAAGTAGTGTCCCTGCAATTTGTTTTCATGGCAGTAATTTAAAGACCCCGCAGGTGGAAACTGCTAGATGAGCAAGGCTTTTTAGATCTTTGTAAAAAAAAGCTTTTACAAAGACCTACTAGTTTCGCGACCTGTTTGTTCGTCTGTCCGTCCGTCTGTCCGTGCGTCATAGCTAGTTTCCTCAGAAACTATAGAAGCTAGAATGCTCAAACTTTGTGAAAAGGTCAGAAGTGATGGTCTCTCAAAATTTAAGGTCTTGCCAAAAATTTAAAATTTTTTTAAGGGGGGTCCCCCCTAATAACGCATTAGCCCTTAAAAATCTCTTGAGAATCTGAAATAAAAAAATCATTTTATGAATTAGGGGGACCAGGGGAAGGCAAAATGTGTCAAAAATTTGTGCCCCCCCCCCCCCCCCACTTATCATGAATGTGCGCTTTTATGAGTACAAGGGCAACAAATACCTCAGAAATTGAAATTCACTCAACTTTGTTAATAATAGTATGATTTCTAGATTTTACATTTTGCCCATAAAATCAGAACGGCGCCTTTAATTAGATACGCTCACAAAATTGAAACGAGATCGAATCATAATCAAGCGAGTTATAGCCATTTCAATTGTATGGAATTACAACGACAATAACACGTGTTTAATGGTTAATACCATGGAGCCAATCAATTATATTGCCTATCCACGAAAAAGGTGACAAGCTACAGTGTGAAAATTATAGACGCATATCACTACTTTGTACGGCGTACAAAATATTTTCTAAAATCTTAGAAAATAAAATCGGATCATACGCCAACAGTATTATTGGGAAGTATCAACGTGGTTTTAGGGCAGGTAGATCAACAACAGACCAATTGTTCACGATCAAGCAGGTACTCGAAAAATGCTGGGAGTTCAACATAGACGTACACCAAATTTTCGTTGACTTCAAGCAAGCATACGACTGTATTGACCGTAACGTACTGTACCAAATAGTGCTTGGTTTTGGCATCCCAGCCAAATTAGTCCGTTTTACTAAAATAACAATGACGTCGACGACCTCCCAAGTCTGCATCAATAACCAACTCATCTATGCCTTTGACACAAATATCGGACTAAAGCAGGGAGATGGGCTGGCTCCATTGCTATTCAATTTGGCTCTGGAGTACATCATACGGAAGGTACCTGTCGATACGCGAGGTACATTACTATACAAGTCGAGACAGGTGGTAGCCTATGCGGACGACATCAACATTCTGTCACGGTTACTAACAACTGCCAAAGAACTCTTCCGGAAACTTGATAGCAAAGCAAAACTAGTAGGGCTACAAATCAACGAAAATAAAACAAAGCTCATGACGCAGTCAAGGAAAAATACCCCAAATACACAAAATACCACACTTGGCAAATACAGTACCGAAAATGTTAGCGAATTTGTGTATTTAGGCGCCAAAATAACGAAAACGGGCAAAAAAAGGGACGAAATACGCCGAAGAATACAGCTCGCAAATAAAATATTCTATTCAGTATTGACCATCTTGAAGACCAGCTGCATACACAGAAAAACAAAGCTCCAAGTATACAAATCTGTGATAAGACCTCTGTTATGCTATGAGTGTGAAACATGGACCCTAACCCAAGCATCCGCAAATATATTGAACGCCTTTGAGCGACGGGTCCTGAGGCGAATAATCGGAGCGAAGCTAGATGGGGACCAATGGTGAATTCGATACAACCATGAGCTGTATGAAATTTTTGAGGAACTGGAGGTATCAAAGATTGTCAGACTACGGAAACTGCAATGGGCTGGACACATGAATCGTATGGACGAACAACGGATACCCAAGAAGGTATTCGTTGGGAGAACTGAAGGCCGACGGCCAGTGGGGAAACCAAGAAAACGCTGGTCTGACTCGGTCAACGAAGACAGTTCATCGCTGCTCGGATTTTGCAATTGGATGACGCGGTCAAGAGACCGAGAAAGTTGGAGGCGCTGTTTGCAGGAAGCGAAGGCCCGAAAGGGGCTGTAGTGCTAAGAGGAAGGAGGAATGGTTAATACATATTTCAAATTGACCCAGGGACTTTTATTTTCTGTCAATTTTCATGAAAATTTAAGGAATAGTGTTTAACTTGAATATGTTCAATCGGGCGAGCATTCAGAAAAATCATTTAAGCTAGATCAACAAAACTGTACATCTTTTGCATAAATTTGAACAATTTCATATCCAAGTATTAGATGAATAATTCAAGTTATCGATTTACGCTATTAGAAAACTTGTTTCTAACCCTAGGATGTTTACAAAGACCTTCTGGTAGGAGCATTCTCCTACTTGCTCAACTCGTTTAGTCTTCTGTTGCTGTCAACGTAAGGATCTTGCCTGAAATCTTTTGGCTCCTTACTTCATGCTAGACCTAATTTTCCTACGCTCATTGCTGCCATTGAGTAATAGGAATCCATTTTCTATCACGTGGGAAGGAAGGAAAATGATTGCTAGAAAACAGACCCTTCTACCCTTGTAATATTTAGACAATCAAATAAGCGCTCTCTGACTGTCCACATTTTAATCAATTTAAGCATATATCCAATTTAACTACTCAGGGAGAGCTCTCGTTCACCTCATTTGTAGGCAAACAGTATATGGTAGGTGACATCGACCGGGCTTGTGCAAAATATGCGTTTGAAGAGCGTGACTCACGGGCTCAACCGCTGAATCAGGCAGAAGTTAATCTAGTCTTGGCTTTGGTTGAGGCACTTGATATGCCCTCGGAGAGAGAAATACAGTTAGCTTTTATTTGTAAAAAATATAAAAAAGATTTATTAAATATTTCGATATACTCGTATATTGATAAAAAATGACTTTAAACAATTTCTAATGTTTGAACTGCTCAGCTCGAGCTCTAAAATACGAGTTACTTAATATTCTGATTCTATCTTACACTATACGTCGCTTATCTTATAATTCTGCTTACGGTAAGGAAATCGCAAAGGATACATTTAGGGTTCGGCCGCATTGCGATTTTTCTGCCGTAACCAGCGATTTTCAGACGCAAATACGAACACACTGCGACAAGATTTGCAAAGGAACTTCACGCATGCGCAGAACTAATATGCTCATTTGAAGGTATGTCTTTGCCAGGAACACATGCGCTAACTCATTTGCATGCTATGCAAGAAACTTCCGTGCACGTCAGCGTCAAATGTCCAAATGATGTGCGCCTGCGCGAGTATCACAAAAACTACCTGCTAAACTGGTTTTAGGAAAAATCGCAAATTCCTGCGACTGCCGACCTGGACAAAATTGTCGAAAATCGCAGTGTGCAGGCTTCCATTTAACCATGTGTAACTTGCGACAGAAGTGCGGCTAAATAGTCGTAGTCTGATGCATCCCTTATCGTACGAACCATTTTGTTTACAAAATAAATTTACGCGAAAAGATTCCAGAAGCAATAGATAAAGAATCTCAAGTAGCCCACACATCAGATCAACCATGCACAGGTTGTACGATATGATTCAATATGCATATCATGTTTCACATGTGTGCTACATATATGTCAACACAAACGCTAATTGATATCAGCGTTGGTCCGTCTTCATTGATCATAAAGATGTAGAATTGAAAACATATCCGAAGATATGTAAACACAAGAAAGATTGCGGAATGAAACATAAAACATATTTTAATCTCAAGATAAACAAAGAATATGCTCTTGATATGCTATCGGAGCCATGCTTAACACACTGCCTCCAATAAGGGATGAAGTGCACGGTCCATCTTCCTTCCGTGACATTTTTCCAGGACTGTCATCATTCACTGAACCATCATTGTCTCGCCTCTTTAGTGCCAGTTAAGGAACGAACCGCATAAATCAAACACGCGAAACAGCAAAATTCATCGAAACAGCAAAATTCATCTTTCAACGGTCGTTCCCACGAAATCGCTAATGATTCCATTACACCTGAAAGGTAATGCGCGATCCGATTGCAGCTGAAACCTGACGAATCCGTCTGGCAAGTATCCGGCACGTCACGTTGCAGCTCATCATTTTGTTCAGTTAAAATGTAAATTAGAATAGTCAGTCTATTGTTAACTCTCAAGCAATAAAGATCTATTTTTTTAAAAAATAAATTTTTTATATCATTAAATTAACTGGCGCCCGAGCAGGGACCTGCATGTCGTATTAACCGAAAGTAGTCGCGCATCAACGAAAGGTTCGGTTTATTAAATCCTTAAGAATTCACGTAAGCCGTCCGAAAGTTGAATTTAAGACACGAAAGGCTAAGGGACGTCGCAGGTCACCTAACCACGTATCGCGAAGAAACGAGGCCCCCGAGTAATCAACGAATAAAAAGGAGTCGGACGTACCCCGACAGCCGCTTCGCGATGGAAATCCTAGTGTTAATTCTAATGTAAGCTAATGATAAAGTTAATGTGAATTTGAATTCGAAGTTTAGTAACAAATTAGTCGATTAAAAATAAAGTGAAATGAAATATTTATGAAAAATTATATTTGTGTAGAAAATTGAATTTCCATTAGTGAGAAAAGTTTAAGAATCGTAACAAATTAGTCGAATACAAATAGAGTGAAGGTTAAATATTAATGAAAAATTATATTTGTGTGGAAAATTAAATCTCCATTAGTGAGGAAAAATTTAAGAGTAATTAATTGTGGTCGAAGGATTTTAAGTGACAGTGAGAAGATATACATTTTCATGCGGAAAAAATTGTAAGTAGCCTCAAGATTTTAGTTGCGATAGTTTCCAAACCTAACTTTTATCCCTTATACTATCATTATGTCCCGTCGGGAAAATTTGATTATGCCAGCTAGGCTTCAAAGGGTTCCAGAGGAAGAGGTGAATCCTCAACTTCCTGAAAACCCTCCAATACCGGATCAAAGAGTGGAAAATCCACAAATTAATATGGAAGAAGTGATCACAGGTATTTTGGCAAGAGAAGTACCACGCCTGGTGCAGCAACTACTTACGCCGGAAATTAACTTGAACCTCGAAGTGGATCAGAGAATAAATGAAGACCAACTAGGGAACTTAACTGATCTAGATAAGATCCCAGATATTGTGAAAAGTTTACGTGAATTTTCTGGACAGGCTGGGGAATTCAGTTCCTGGAAAAAGAGTGTAGATAGGGTTCTGAGCATATATTCTCACCTTCCAGGATCTGCTAAATACTACGGAATATTAAACGTGATTCGTAACAAAATTGTTGGTCAAGCCGACACGGTCTTAGAGTCTTATAACACTCCCCTTAGCTGGGAACGAATATCACGCTGTTTGACACTACATTATGCGGACAAAAGGGATTTGGGGACTCTCGAGTACCAAATGACCTGTCTTGTCCAAGGCAACGATAGCGTGCATCAATTTTATCAAACAGTTTACCATCATTTGTCCCTTATTCTTAATAAGATTTCCAGCTTGGAGATAGGAACAGTGGCTATGAATATCTTAGTTCACTCTTATAGAGACAACGCCTTAGATACCTTTATAAGGGGCCTTACTGGTGACTTACCAAGGCTTCTTAGTATGAAAGAGCCTACCGATCTCCCACAAGCCCTTCGCTTATGCCTTAAAATGGAGAACATTAACTATAGGGCACAACATGCTAATAATAATAATAGCATGGCACGTCGCCTTAGCAATAACCTACCCCCACTGGTACCACCCAGGCACAAACCCATTCCTGCGCCTAGAAATGTCCATCCTCCTGATTTTATGCGTATATCTCACCAAAATGTGCAACGTCCATACCAGGACTATAATTTAATGCGACAACAGCCTCAACAAAACTTTTTCCCTTCAAATCAACTCTTCCGAAACCAATACCCAGTGCAATATCAGGCACCGGCTCCTCCAAGAATGTTTCCGAAACCACAACCACGTCCTGAACCCATGGACGTAGACCATTCCATACACTCTCGAATGGTTAACTACCAGAATAGACCTCCACCTCGACCAATGTTTGCTCCTAAACGGGTAACTCCTTTCCAGGCACCCCATCCACAAAAGCAGCAACGGTCATTCCACATTGATGCTAAAAACGAGTTGGCCGAATATAACGAAGCACTCAATAGAGAAGAGGAAGGGAACGAGGAAGATATTTTCGATTACATTAGACCCGAAGGAAATCTGGCTGATCCTGAAAGCTACTGCCAAGAACCAGACTTAGTTGAAGAAGACGAAAGCACCCAAAATATTCATTTTTTAGGAGCAGAATTGCATTCTTTGACCGCTTCCGCTCACAGTGACGAAAGTTCGTCACAAAATCTGATACCTTCCGTTGAAACCCCGCTCAATGCATTTCGAATACAGATTATTTTGAAAATCGGAGACGAGACAAGCTACCAATTGGAAAAACCATTCCCAAATTATTTCAGGCACACTTTTATTGAGCCTCAGTACACCAGAGAAAATATCATTGGTATTTTGAAACGGTATCTTCATCCTAATGTCATCAATGGTATTAAGGCACCGGAGGAAGTCACGGGAATTATTCAAGAATTGTATCCATTATATTTTCAAAATTACCGGGCACGGTTCACTCAGAAGGAAGTACAGAATGTCTTGACCGAATGTGAACAAGAAGAAATCATTCTGAAATTCCATAAAAGAGCACACAGGAATGCAAAGGAGAACCAATTGCAAATAATCGAGCAATTTTATTTTCCTAAAATGAATGCAAAAATTAAGCGGATGGTGAAACAGTGCCATATTTGCAAGGAAAACAAATATGATCGCCATCCTAACAATCCTGTACTCTTCGCAACTCATATCCCTGAATTCCCGGGTCACATCCTTCACGTCGATATATATTCAACGGAAGGGCATCTCATACTAACAGCCGTGGACAAATTTACTAAATTTGCACAAGCCAGACAGCTGAAGTCTAGAGCAATAGAAGATGTACGCGACCCACTCCGAGAGCTCTTACTTTTTTACGGTGTCCCCAAGGCAATTGTGATTGATGGTGAAAAATCATTGAATTCAGCATCTATTCTCTTCATGATGCAGGACCAGCTAAATATTACCGTCTACAAAACACCATCTTATAAGAGTGAAGTCAACGGACAGGTTGAAAGATTTCACTCAACCCTGTCCGAGATAATGCGGTGCCTCAAAACCGATGGCACTCATAGGAATTTCCAAGAACTCTTGGAAAGATCAGTATACGAATATAACTACAGCATTCATTCGACAACTGGTAAGAAGCCTATAGAAGTTTTTTACGGTAGAATAGTTTTCACAAGTCCCGAGCAATTAGAAAAGTCTCGCAGGAAAATATAGAAACAATCAAAAATAAACAAGCTCGAGATTTAAATTCCCATAACAAGGATAGGCAACCCATAAAAGATTATGAAATAGGCCAGGAAGTATACATAAAGATAAATAAGCGCAAAGGATCAAAATTAACTACTAGGTACAAAAAGGAAATAGTAAAGGAAAATAGACCAACTACCATTCTAACTGAAACCGGCCGAACCATACACAAGAGTGACATAAGGAACTGATTCTCTTTTCAGGTTTTCATCCAGTCTGATCGACGCAAATATCCAGATTATAGACTACTCAAATTCTCAAATTGCAACACTCAAAACAGGCACTGCGAAAATCCAGAATGGAAGCTTCAAACTTATGCACATACTTCAAATAGATCAATACCATAATTTCCTTAATAATGTTTCTGCCCTTCTTGCCGACCATATCCCAAAATCCAACCCATTTTTCCCACTACTTTCTCACGAAGTATCGCAAACAAAGAACCTTTTGGATAATATTAAATTTCGGCCAAAGAAAACAAAAAGATCTTTGAATTTTATTGGATCCGCATGGAAATTCATTGCAGGAAACCCCGACCATGATGATCTTCTTTTATTAACGGGAAAAATGAATGAGCTGTTGGATAATAATAACAAACAAGTGCTCATTAATAAAGAATACAATGAAAGAATTAATCAAATCACTAATGTAACTGATGAAATTTTAAATGTCTTAAAAAAGGATAAAGTTTTCGAAACTACTCTAGCTTTAAGTACAGAATATAAATTACGAATTGTAAAAGAAGAATTGTCAAATATAGTTGAATCCATAAGATTAGCAAAAGTTAACCTGGTAAACTCGAACATCCTTTCAAAGTATGAAATAGACAAAATTATAAATACCTACAGTAATAACCACATTCCATACGGAAATGTAGAAGAAGCCTTGGAATTTTCTGATGTAAAAATCTTTCAAAATTTAACACATTTTTTCTATATAGTAGATTGTCCAACCACTTATGAAGCTATCTACGAACGTTTCCTTATAAAACCATTAAAAAAAATGAATTCCATAATTAAAATTGACTATGAATATATTCTTAAAAACAACAATGATTACTTCGGCTTAGTAGGAAAATGTAAAAATTTCAATAAACTTTCTGTATGTAAATCCCAGGATATTAAAAACATTAGCCACTCAAACTGTATCCCCTTCCTTTTCAAAAGCAAAAAAGCTAAATGCAACATGACAAATGCCCATCATATTCCAATCGTGGAAGAAATTGCTACGGATACCTTGCTCCTCAACAGCTTCAGCGGAGAAATCGTTATCAACGGATCATCCCAATACCTTATTGGAAGTTTTATAATCAAACATGAGAACGTGACCGTCGAAGTTAACAACCAGACTTACAAATCAATGGGTATATCGAACGTACAGCTGCTACCACCCTTGCTACATATCGACGTAAAACAGGACGAGATACTTGAAATACTCTCCCTCGAATTAATTAAGGAAATGCAAATTAATAACACAAAACAAATAAATCTGATTGAGATGAACAAAAAAACAGACCGATGGATTATTTACAGCTCAATAACAGCTTTGATTATAATCTTCATATCATTGAAAATATTAGCCTACACAAAACAGAAACCAAAATCGAAACTGATCATCCAAGTGGATCAAGCTACCACCGAAAATTCAGACTCAAACACGAAACCTGCAGCCGAATCATCCTCAAGAGAGCCCGAACAAATAGTTTCATCAGCTTCATCATGCTTTTCGGAAAATCGCACAGCGAAATTAAAAAAATCACACAGCATCTACAGGATTCCACAATTTTAAGGTTGAATGAGGGCATTCAACTTAAGGGGGGAAGAGTTAAGGAACGAACCACATAAATCAAACACGCGAAACAGCGAAATTCATCGAAACAGCAAAATCCATCTTTCAACGGTCGTTCCCACGAAATCGCTAATGATTCCATTACACCTGAAAGGTAATGCGCGATCCGATTGCAGCTGAAACCTGACGAATCCGTCTGGCAAGTATCCGGCACGTCACGTTGCAGCTCATCATTTTGTTCAGTTAAAATATAAATTAGAATAGTCAGTCTATTGTTAACTCTCAAGCAATAAAGATCTATTTTTTTAAAAAATAAATTTTTTATATCATTAAATTAACTTGCTTACCTCTCTGGCGCCTATATTTAGGTAGATAAGTCCATTAGTCAATTTTGTGTGACGCAAATTACACAAAAATGTGCATTACATGCCCCAGAATAATCCGTCTAAAGATTTATAATATATTCTTACAAATATATTTGGACATTTCGAAAAACCAAAGAGTCAAACTTTCAGAAATATATTTATTAGTCAACAAAATCGCACGTTAGTACCCTCTATAATGCGTTTCTGTGTCACAAGAAGTTATTAACAGCAGCTGTTATATGTTTGTTTTGAGTATATACTGGAAATCAATACGCTCGACACGTTTATCGTGCTTTGCGTTATTTTGAGATTATTGTCATCACCGAAACTGGATGGTATGCACATTCAACATACAAAGCGCCCCATATTCCGAATTGAAGTGGTGATACAGCTCCTTGCTAAATATTTAAGTCAATATTTTGCCGGCATGAAGTGACGCAGACTGAATTACACTCATAAGAAAATGTTATAATGTCGATGAAGATCCTCCTAAATTTTTCACAAATTCACTTTGTGAAGCTGCATGCACTGCGGTTTTATTTAGCGTTGCCCGGGTTTGCTTAGAAAATTTCATTTTTGTGTCAGATAAGATATTCTATTGCTGGCTTTGAAACGGCTGGCAGTTCTTCGATCCAAATTGAAACAACTAATAGGATTCTTTTCTCGGTTCGGATGATAGCTTTTCATTTCTCCAGAACCACTCGAAATCCACGGGAGTTCATTCACATCCACACTTGACGTACGAACAAAGCCAGCTTATGTTCGGCATGTTCGACTGTACGTGTAATGGTTACGGCCGCCACGTCATCTACATAGCCAATCTAGTGCAATCATCCTGGTAGTTATAGCTTCAATAGTCCATCATATGACATATTTAATTCAACGGGTCTAAGAATTGAATTATGGGCTTCTCCTTCTCTTTTGAAGCATTTCAGCCTCTCTCGGGCCTTTGCTTCTTATTGTCGCGATTTTTTCATCGCGTCCTCCAATTTTGAAATCCGAACACTGATGAACTGTTTCCGTTGACCGAATCAAATTAGCTTTTCATTGAATTCCCCACTAGTCTCCACTCTTCAGTTCTCCCAACGAATACCTTTTTGGGTATCTGTTGTTCATCCTTACGATTCATCTGTCCAGCCCGTTGCAGCTTCTACAGTCTTACAATCGTTGAGATTTCCAGTTTGTCCATATATTTGCGAATGCTTGGGTTAGGGTCTATGTTTCACACCCACAGCATAACATAGGTCTTATCACAGATCTGTATACTTGGAGCTTTGTTTTCCTGTGAATGCAGCTGGTCTTCAAAATCGACAAAAGTGAATAAAATATTACCTTTGCGAGCTGTATTCTTCGGGAAATTTCGTCTCTTTTATTGCCCGTTTGATACTTTATTCGCCAAGTATGATATTTTGTGTATTTGAGGTATTTTTCTTCGACTGCGTCATGGGCTTTGTTTTATTTTCATTGATTTATAGCCCTACTAGTTTTGCTTTCCTGTCGAGTTTCAGGAAAAGTTCTTTGACACTTATTAATGACTGTGACAAAATGCTAATGTCATCCGCATAGGCTACTACCTGGCTCAACTTTCATAGTAATGTACCTCGCGTATCGACTGGTAGTTAACTTATGACGGGCTCCAAAGCCAAATTGAATAGTAATGGGGCCAGCCAGTTTTAGTCTGATATTTGTGTCAAAGGCATTGGTGAGTTGGTTATTCATGTAGACTTTGTAGGTCATCGACGTCCTTGTTATTTTTATTCTGCTGGGACACCCAAGCAAAGCACAATTTGGTACAGTTCGTTACGGCCAATACTGTCGTATGCTTGCTCAAACTCAACGAAAATTTGGTGCACGTCTATGTTGAACTCCCAGTATTTTTCAGGTACCTGCTTGACTGTGAACAATTGGTCTGTTCTTGATATACCTGTTTCAAAACCACCCCGATAATACTATTAACGTATGATCCAATTTTATTTTCTAAGATCTTTGAAAATATTTTGTACACCGTAGAAAGAAGTCATGTGCCTCAATAGTTTTCTCATTGTAGCTTGTCATCTTTTTTGTGAAGAGGGAATTAAATTGATTTGCTCCACTCTTTCGGCGTATGTTCTTGTTGCCAAATGTTCTGGATGACTTTGTGAATAGTCTTATAAACACTGCTGCCACCGTATTCGACGAGCTCCACTGGAATCTTTTCGATGCCCGGCGCTTTATAACTCTTCTGGACTTTGATGGTGAAACAAACTTCATCCAGAGTTGGTGGGGGCAATTAAAACTCACCGGAAGCATCTATAGGCTCCAATGTTTTGGAACAGTGCGGAGGATTAAAGAGGTTCTTGAAATATGATGCTCTTCTTTCCTTAGTCTTGGTTTCACCAACGATGATATTGCCGAGGTCATCATAACAGAGCGTGGTTTTGGGCTGTTAATCACGTTTCAGACTTTTCGCTAACTTGTCTGCTTGTCTTGTGTTGTTGTTCGCTAAATCTACATCCATACTCCGCAATCGGTCGTCAACGTATTTTCTTTCCTTAGTTCTAATAATCTTATTCGCTACTTTTGTTAGATTTTCACAGCGTTCTCTCTCCTCTCTGGTTTTCCTACCTACGTATTCTTTGTACGCCTGTTTCTTTTTGTCTAACGCATTCTGGCACTCATCATCGAACCAATCATTTCTCTTGCACCAGGCTTGATGCTCAACCACCTGTTCTACCATGGTCTTAATAGCCGCTTTCACTTCCATCCAGAGCTCGTTGTTCGTCTATAACGATGCGTCTGATAAGATGGGAGCCAGCTAGTTGTCGAGGGTCTCCGTGAAATGTTTGGCCACAGACACCGTTTGGAGCCTTTTGATGTCAAATTTTCGTAGTGAGCTGGTCTTCACTGAATATGCCTTTGAAATACGACATCGAAAGGTTAATTTGATCAAGTAATGGTCTGAGTTACAATTGGCTCCTCGGTTTGTACGGACGTCAAGTATGCTCGAGGCCCAACGTTGCTGGATCAGAACATGATCAATCTGGTTTTGTGTGTTGCCATCAGGTGATACCCAGGTCGTTTTATGAATACGTCGATATGGGAAGCAGGTTGAACGTATGACTAGATTTCTGCTACATGCACAGTGAACTAGACGCTGGCTGATGTCATTTATTTCATCCTCCAGTTGTTTCCCAATGAGGTAACTCATTGCCAACCTTAGCGTTGAAACCACCCAGAATTATTTTTGTGTCGTTTTCAGGCAATGAGTCGACCAGTCTTTTCAGGTGATTGTAGAACGTTTCCTTCGTTTCTTCGTCCTTTTCTTCGGTCGGGGCGTAAACATTAATCAGTCAGATTTCGAAGAATTTCTCTTTTATACGAATCGCATACAACCGTTCATTGACTGCCTTAAAATCAATAACATATGATTAAACTCCCTATCCACAATGGGGGCCACTCCAAGTTTTCATTTTCCAGTAGACTCCCCACTTTTAAATATTGTTTTCGATCTCATGTCTTGAATGTCGTTTCCAGTTTAGTTCATTTCCAGGATTGGCAGTATTTTTAATTGATATTGACTGGCCTGTTGTAAAAGGTCCTTAACAGCGCCAGAGTAATTGATTGATCTGACATTCCAGGATCGAATGCCATAGTCCTTTTCTCTTTTACGAGGTCATTGCGGTGAGTCCAATCCATTCCGAGGCTGATCTGCAGGTTTCGAAACATTTTAAGGTTTTCCAGGACAGAGAGTTAGCCCGTCCCCCAACCTCCATTACGGCGGCATGGTTAAAACGTCGATTCCGTTATAAGGCGCGGAAGATTCGAGTTCACCATTTACGTCCCCACAAAGGAGGTGTAAGTAGAATTTAAAGCAGAGCTGTAGATGTACTCGTATTTACCGTTAGCAGCATTTCTCGGCATTTAATGTCCCATTTTTGGGGAACCAGTAAACCCAATTTGCGGCCCTAAGTGCATTTACTGGAGGTTTGGGAAGAGGAATCATGGAAGCTCCTTCCTTAAACTGGCTTGGGAACGTCTACAGTGGAGTTTTATGTATCTATATGCATATATATATATATATATATATATATATATATATATATATATATATATATATATATATATATATATATATATATATATATATATATATATACATATATATATATATACATATATATATATATACACATATATATATATATATATATATATATATATATATATATATATATATATAAATAATATATATACATGTATATATATACATATATATATATATATATATATATATATATATATATATATATATATATATATATATATATATATGTATACATATATATATATATATATATACTCGTATATATGTATATATATATATATATATATATATATACTCGTATATATGTATATATATATATATATATACTCGTATATATGTATATATATATATATATATATATACTCGTATATATATATATATATATATATATATATATATATATATATATATATATACTCGTATATATGTATATATATATATATATATATATATATATATATATATATATATATATATATATATATATATATATATATATATATATATATATATATATATATATATATATGTATATATATATTGCTTTAAAGATTAATTCAAATTCACTTTATTTTAGTAATTAAATTATTGCGAAAAAGATTTACAATAGATGTAAGATGTGATAGGTTAAACCACGTCCACGCTCTACGGAGGTTGGATACCAACTGCCCGGTTCGAAGTATCTCGTTTGACAGTCGTATTTCATTCCACACTCGGACATCCATATTACTCGTCTGCCTCAGGCAAGTCATCTGCGTCTTGTGGCGGAACGGTGAGGTCGTCATTGTCGTCGAATTCGGCACATAGTTTAATCCTATCTGCGCTCGTATTGGTAACCTTCGGGCTTTCGTGTTCGCCAACCTTCTGCACGCCGTAACGATCGAATCCCTTGATTGAAACAACCCGATAGGGGCCAAGAAACTTTGGTCTGATCTTCAGTCCCGTACCAGACTGCACTCGCTCTATCGCAACCAGGTCCCCAACTTTGTAGATGGTAGCTTTCTTTCGCTTCTTGTTGAAATTTCTCAAATTTTCATCGTGCATCCTCGCTATAGCCTCTTTCGCCTGCTTGGGTAATTCTGCTCGAGCTTCGTCATACTGTTGGGATATAACTTCCTCTAAAATCTCCATAAGCCGAATGTCCTTTCCAGAATTCATCTTAGTACCGACCATTAATTGAAATGGTGACATTCTTGTCGATCGATGATACGTAGAGTTAATAGCTCTCTGAATATTTTTTACATTTTTGAACCATTTATCAGGTGTGTCAATAGAATACTTCGTAAGTGCCGATATGATAACCGCATGAAGACGCTTGATCTGCCCATTTCCCCTAGGCACGCCGGTAGTCACAAGATGCAACTCAATATCGTGGTCGGTGCAATACTTCTTGAAGTTTTGCGATACAAATGCTCCTCCTTGGTCGGAAATTAAATGAAGCGAATAACCAAACGATTCAGCAATTACCTCCATCTTCTGCAGGACTTCATCGCACGCAAGTGTTTTTGTCGGGAAAAGCCAAAAAAAATTTGTGAATCCATCAATAACAGCCAAAATATAACGATAACCTTTCTTCGTGTTTTGCATAGGGCCCAGATAATCGATATGGAACGCAGCGAGGGGGACATCGCCTTTCGGAATCGGGTACAAAAATCCATCTGCTTTGCCTCGTTTTCTATCGGATAAGATGTATCTCACACAACTGGAAATGCAACGTTCAATGCGACGATCTAGATCGGGGATATAAAACTCTTACAGCATATACTTCATTTTCTGCAAACGAAAACGCCCTTTTCGTGGACTTCCCGAACTAATGCTGATTTCATTAATTCTGGAACGACAAACAAACTATTATTATTTGAAATTTTACATAAAATACCATGATGCATCGTATAATTTTTGTAAGGCTTATCTCTCAGTATTTCGATGATAGGTAACAACGCCTCATCACTATGTTGTGCTTCGCTCAATCGTTTCAGAAAGTCGTCAATGTAAATTTTTACAACGTTTTCGCGAATCAGATCTCGGAATGTATAATTTATAAACATTTGAAATACGCTGGGCGAATTGCATAATCCAAATGGTACCTTCTTGAGCTCATATTGTCCAGTTTGAGTGACAAACGATGTAAATTTGCGACTCTCTTCATCCACCGTCACATGGAAAAAGCCATTTTCAAGATCGTGGGTATTAAAAAATGCTACATCTCCAATTTTGTCGATTTGGTCTTCGATCACCGGTAGCGGGTATCGATCTTTGTAAATTTTCTTATTGATGGCTCGGTAGTTGATACACAATCTGTGCTTGCCGTCTCTTTTCCTTACCAGAACCACTTGACTTGCATAATCAGAGACACTTTCGCGTACAACTCCGTTTTTCAACCAAGACTCCACTTGTTCGTCGATTATCTTTCGTTCGGATGGCGAAAATCTTCCTGGCGGACGATAGACCGGTTCGTTATCAATTACAGCGATTTTCATATTTATCGGCGATTCTTTCGGTTGTGTCGGTGAATATTTTGAGATAATATTTTTAACTTCAGAACGAACCTTCATATTGCAACCTCCTGCACTAAGCTCATCTTCGTTCAACGCTTCCGTGTTTATTTGCGCGAGAAAACATTCTATTGGGTTGCATACTTCATCCATCGTTTCTTTACTATCAGGCTCTGCATCGACTTTCGTAATTGTCATTTTACCATTGCAAATTTCCACTATGGCGCTAGCGAGTAGATTCATCCCTATGATGACGTCGGGATTAACACTCATGTTGTCTACTATGTTGAGCTCGATATTTTCGAATAAGATACCGTTAATTTTCACATCGACAGCACACAGCCCATGTGTAATGATACTGGAACCGAGACCCGTTAACGTATAACGCGAAGATTCTGATACGTCTCGTGGCTTTATTTTACTGAGGCACGACTTCTTCACAATGCACACGTCACTTCCAGTGTCGATAAGACCGGAAAAAGCCACCTCGTTAATTAATACAGAACAATATGATGGTCCAGATTTTCGTATGCATTCGGTTGCCTTTCCATTCGGGCAATCAGTGCGTTTGTGACCAAATAGATTGCACCCGAAACACTTTGGGCCTTTCGTCTTGTCCATGCCATTCGTGGTCAGATGATCCGCAATTGTAACAGTATCGTGACTTCTGCATTGCTTCGTTTTTTCCCGTTTTTGGTTTCTTTACGTTGAGGCCACTTAGAACTTCGGGATCGCTTTTCGTTTGTTCGTAGGTTAAGAGTTTTTCTTTGAAGTTCGCTGTCATTTTCGCGCCGTATAAAATAGTCTTATTCACTTTCGAGTCTTTAATGCCATCGATCACATACCGAAACACCGAGACATCTTCCACCTGTGCATGACTGCCTATTTCAAGCATTCGTGCAAATATTCACGGTACGATTCATTGTTCCGTTTTTTCTCCTCTCGAAGCCTCTGGTGAACGTCCCAACTAGCTATCTTTGCTTTAAACTCTTCGACTAGGGCACTTTTTAGTTGGAAATAGGACACCGGTTTTGCCTCGCAGTCTACGAACATCCGAGCCGCGCCCGACAGCGATTTTTTAAGGAATAAGAATTTCTGAATTTCCGTCCATCTGAACGCGGTTGCATATGCTTCAAATTCGTTCAGATATGCTTCCACATTCATATTCTCGCCATGAAATTTGCGAATCACGCTTTCCACATTATGCATGTTAAAATTTGATGCGCGATCGTCGGCGCCTCTCATCGTTTCCAGCACGTCCACGCTTGCGTCACTGCGTTGCAGTAACCTACGATGCCACGCACTCATTTCGGTTATAGCAAAAGCGAAATGTTCGATCACCGTTATCACTAACTGCTTTGTTCTTCTGTCCGTTTTTCTTTATTTTGCACGGCACATGCGTATTTAATTACTATTTATTTATCGGTAGCTCTGTTCACAATCCCGGTTGAGCCCCCATGTAAAGATTGGTTTATAGACTAATTCAAATTCACTTTATTTTAGTAATTAAATTATTGCGAAAAAGATTTACAATAGATGTAAGATGTGAAAGGTTAAACCACGTCCACGCTCTACGGAGGTTGGATACCAACTGCCCGGTTCGTAGTTTCTCGTTTGACAGTCTTATTTCATTCCATATATATATATATATATATATATATATATATATATATATATATATATATATATATATATATTATATATATTATTTTGGCTGAATATCTGATATCTGATCAGTCAATGAAGGGGAAAAAAGTAAAAGACAAATTCTTTGGACGTTCATGCATGGGCGTTGATAGGAAGTTAGCCTCTCTATTGTCTCATACCAAAATGCTCGCTAAAAAGGTTAATTTCAAAAGAATCGGGTAGTATTTAACAAAGTTATAGTGGTTTAAATTTTTTGTATAAAACAACACAAATTCGTGGCTATTAAACAATATGTGATTCCAATCGACTCCCACACTGCAAATTTGTTAAAATTTGCATGGAAGTCTCAGAAATGATAGGTATCATGAATATCTTTGAGGATTTGTTCAATTTGTGACATCCGTAATCATAAAACAAAATGGCGGCCATTTTAAATGAGAATGTTGCATAAAATAGTTTTTGTTCCCCCAAACCTCAACATTTAAGGTACATCCTGTCGAAACTTGATTGAATTTATGGATATATAGCTGAAGATGACTATCTTAAAAATAAAAAAATAAAAAATCATGGAGATAGATCCACTAAGAAATAACTCAGAGGTTGAAATTTGTTGAATTTTGCAAATAATAGTAGGATTTGTAAATTTAATATTTTCGTCAGTAAAACTGTATTAGTTGTCACGTGAGAAAGAAAGGGAATACAAAAAAGAATATTGCAACTCACACACACATGTTATAAATGCAACGAATTAATTTATACTGTAGGGTTACTTTAATCAAGCTCCAACACCCACCGAAGCATCATGCGCACACAATGCTGCAATGAAAACTGTACTCATGGGAGCAACAGTTTGACAAAACCAAAAGAAAAGAGGAGCTATAGCTAGGGCCAAGTACGATAACGGAAGTTAACTGAATCAAGTTCCATCTTTGAATTCTTGGCTGTTTCTTATCTGTCATTAAGACACTAGACGAAGGATTGACGCAATTTATTCTCTATGTATCGACTTTTGGAGCTGTTTGGAACTCTAATTGATTTCGGATTTTTGCACAATGATGACTAGCTCTTCTTATCAGCATGCCCGTAGCAATTGGAATAGGCTATTATATACAAAGAAAACAATCAAAAACAAGTTGGGTAGACAGACCTACGCTCATGTCCGAAGGGTTTTGTACTCAACTTACAAAATGCAATCACCAGCAACGGATAAAATCAAGAAACATGTCAAACAGATTTGCTCGTTCAAAAGAAAATCCATTATTTTTCCATTTTTAACTAACGAAAATCACTCAAATCATTAAATCCCAAAAGCATTTAGTCGTCGATCTTATCTGAAAATTTTAAGCGGATCAAATCAAAATTGCAGTGTCTGGTTCGATGGAAAGTCCATAAAATATCAAAATCGTGTATTATTATTGTTGTAATTGGAGAGATTTCAAATGGGTATTACTTGCGTGAATATGATATGGATTTCATCAAACTTACAGAGCATTAGGACCTTGTGTAAGGTTGGGTTTAAAAGCATACGATTTTATTGGAGAAAATGTGAAATTCGAAGATCATACTATTATTAACAAAGTTGAACGAACTTTGACTTCTGAGGTATTTGCTATTGTTGTACTCATAAATATCTCCCTTGGTAATTTTTCAGATTTTTTAGATCACAGGTGTCCAATCGCGAGGGGGAAACACATTTTTCGTGCTCCGAATGAAGCAAAAACTGTCAGTTTAAGAACTGTTTTGAAAAGCTCTCATAAATTCTTTTCATTTGATACTCATATCGGATACCTTCGATGAAATTTTATTTTTCAGGGGTCACTCCCCTCTGCTGTAATCATTGATTCATGGCATCAGAATTTTTTTTTCGAACCCTGGAGTGTACAAAGCCCTTCTGTTAGGAGCTCTCTCCTGCCTCCTTGACTTGTTTCACCCATGAGTATTAATTGTAAGTATTCATCTTCAGTCATTCATTAAATTGAATCAAGTGTTCAAAGCATGCACCTAAAACGTTGAAGTTGGGGAAAAATAACTCCAAATTATTCAAACTTCGCATTTAAAACAGCCCCTATTTTGTTTCACGATTACTGATACCACTAGCTGAACTAAATCTCAAAGATATTCATGATACCTACAATTCCTGAAACTTTCATGCAAATCCTAGCAAACCTGTAGTGCCTGAGTCGGTAAAAAGCGCATATTGTTGCATGGCCATATGTTTCCATAGTAATACAGCGCATATTGCTCCATAGTAATACAGGAAAATTAAAACCGCTATAACTTTGTTAGATACCATTAGATCTTTATGAAGCTTGCAGGACAGGTCAATCGTATGTATAACCGTTTAAGCATCAAATTTGGTTGAATTTAAGGGTACCGTTAAGCTATTATTCACGAAAATGTAAAATCGATAAATCATACTTTTACTAAAAAAATAGAGTGAATTTCGACTTCTCATGTATTTGTTGTTGTTGTACTCTTAAAGGCCAACATTCATGATTTTTTGCAGATTTTTCGGACGAAAGTTGTCCAATGGCGAGGGGGGGGGGGTACGCCAAAAGTTCGTACATTTCCTCTTCCCCTGTCCCCACAGTATACATATACAATCTGTGCTTGCCGTCCCTTTTCCTTACCAGAACCACTTAACTTGCATAATCAGAGACACTTTCGCGTACAACTCCGTGTTTCAACCAAGACTCCACTCGTTCGTCGATTATCTTTCGTTCGGGTGGCGAAAATCTTCTTGGCGGACCATAGACCGGTTTGTTATCAATTACAGCAATTTTCATATTTATCGGCGATTCTTTCGGTTGTGTCGGTGAATATTTCGAGATAATATTTTTACCTTCAGAACGAACCTTCATGTTGCAACCGCCTGCACTAAGCTTATCTTCGTTCAACGCTTCCGTGTTTATTTGCGCGAGAAAACATTCTATTGGGTTGCATGCTTCATCCATCGTTTCTTTACTATCAGGCTCCGCATCGATTTTCGTAATTGTCATTTTACCATTGCGAATTTCCACTATCGCGCTAGCGAATAGATTCATTCCTATGATGACGTCGGGATTAACACTCATGTTGTCTACTATGTTGAGCTCGATATTTTCGAATAAGATACCGTTAATTTTCACATCGACAGTACACAGCCCATGCGTAATGATACTGGAACCGAGACCCGTTAACGTATAACGCGAAGATTCTGATACGTCTCGTGGCTTTATTTTACTGAGGCACGACGTCTTGCACACGTCGACTTCTTCACAATGCCACCTCGTTAATTAATACAGAACAATATGATGGTCCAGATTTTCGTATGCAATTGGTTGCCTTTCCATTCGGGCAATCAGTGCGTTTGTGACCAAATAGATTGCACCCGAAACACTTTGGGCCTTTCGTCTTGTCCAGACAACCATGCCATTTGTGGTCAGACGATTCGCAATTGTAACAGTATCGTAATTTCTGCATTGCTTCGTTTTTTCCCGTTTTTGGTTTCTTTACGTTGAGGCCACTTGGGACTTCGGGATCGCTTTTCATTTGTTCGTAGGTTAAGAGTTTTTCTTTGAATTCCGCTGTCGTTTTTGCGCCGTATAAAATAGTCTTATTCGCTTTCGAGTCTTTAATGCCATTGATCACATACCGAAACACCGAGACATCTTCCACCTGTGCATGACTGCCTATTTCAAGCATTCGGTACGATTCATTATTCCGTTTTTCTCCTCTTGAAGCCTCTGGTGAACGTCTCAACTGGCTTTCTTTGCTTTAAACTCTTTGACTAGGGCACTTTTTAGTTGGAAATAGGACACCGGTTTTGCCTCGCAGTCTACGAACATCCGAGCCGCGCCCGACAGCGATTTTTTAAGGAATAAGAATTTCTGAATTTCCGTCCATCTGAACGCGGTTGCATATGCTTCAAATTCGTTCAGATATGCTTCCACATTCATATTCTCGCCATGAAATTTGCGAATCACGCTTTCCACATTATGCATGTTAAAATTTGATGCGCGATCGTCGGCGCCTCTCATCGTTTCCAGCACGTTCACGCTTGCGTCACTGCGTTGCAGTAACCTACGATGCCACGCACTCATTTCGGTTATAGCAAAAGCGAAATGTTCGATCACCGTTATCACTAACTGCTTTGTTCTTCTGTCCGTTTTTCTTTATTTTGCACGGCACATGCGTATTTAATTACTATTTATTTATCGGTAGCTCTGTTCACAATCCCGGTTGAGCCCCCATGTAAAGATTGGTTTATAGACTAATTCAAATTCACTTTATTTTAGTAATTAAATTATTGCGAAAAAGATTTACAATAGATGTAAGATGTGAAAGGTTAAACCACGTCCACGCTCTACGGAGGTTGGATACCAACTGCCCGGTTCGTAGTTTCTCGTTTGACAGTCTTATTTCATTCCATATATATATATATATATATATATATATATATATATATATATATATATATATATATATATATATATATATTTATATATATTATTTTGGCTGAATATCTGATATCTGATCAGTCAATGAAGGGGAAAAAAGTAAAAGACAAATTCTTTGGACGTTCATGCATGGGCGTTGATAGGAAGTTAGCCTCTCTATTGTCTCATACCAAAATGCTCGCTAAAAAGGTTAATTTCAAAAGAATCGGGTAGTATTTAACAAAGTTATAGTGGTTTAAATTTTTTGTATAAAACAACACAAATTCGTGGCTATTAAACAATATGTGATTCCAATCGACTCCCACACTGCAAATTTGTTAAAATTTGCATGGAAGTCTCAGAAATGATAGGTATCATGAATATCTTTGAGGATTTGTTCAATTTGTGACATCCGTAATCATAAAACAAAATGGCGGCCATTTTAAATGAGAATGTTGCATAAAATAGTTTTTGTTCCCCCAAACCTCAACATTTAAGGTACATCCTGTCGAAACTTGATTGAATTTATGGATATATAGCTGAAGATGACTATCTTAAAAATAAAAAAATAAAAAATCATGGAGATAGATCCACTAAGAAATAACTCAGAGGTTGAAATTTGTTGAATTTTGCAAATAATAGTAGGATTTGTAAATTTAATATTTTCGTCAGTAAAACTGTATTAGTTGTCACGTGAGAAAGAAAGGGAATACAAAAAAGAATATTGCAACTCACACACACATGTTATAAATGCAACGAATTAATTTATACTGTAGGGTTACTTTAATCAAGCTCCAACACCCACCGAAGCATCATGCGCACACAATGCTGCAATGAAAACTGTACTCATGGGAGCAACAGTTTGACAAAACCAAAAGAAAAGAGGAGCTATAGCTAGGGCCAAGTACGATAACGGAAGTTAACTGAATCAAGTTCCATCTTTGAATTCTTGGCTGTTTCTTATCTGTCATTAAGACACTAGACGAAGGATTGACGCAATTTATTCTCTATGTATCGACTTTTGGAGCTGTTTGGAACTCTAATTGATTTCGGATTTTTGCACAATGATGACTAGCTCTTCTTATCAGCATGCCCGTAGCAATTGGAATAGGCTATTATATACAAAGAAAACAATCAAAAACAAGTTGGGTAGACAGACCTACGCTCATGTCCGAAGGGTTTTGTACTCAACTTACAAAATGCAATCACCAGCAACGGATAAAATCAAGAAACATGTCAAACAGATTTGCTCGTTCAAAAGAAAATCCATTATTTTTCCATTTTTAACTAACGAAAATCACTCAAATCATTAAATCCCAAAAGCATTTAGTCATCGATCTTATCTGAAAATTTTAAGCGGATCAAATCAAAATTGCAGTGTCTGGTTCGATGGAAAGTCCATAAAATATCAAAATCGTGTATTATTATTGTTGTAATTGGAGAGATTTCAAATGGGTATTACTTGCGTGAATATGATATGGATTTCATCAAACTTACAGAGCATTAGGACCTTGTGTAAGGTTGGGTTTAAAAGCATACGATTTTATTGGAGAAAATGTGAAATTCGAAGATCATACTATTATTAACAAAGTTGAACGAACTTTGACTTCTGAGGTATTTGCTATTGTTGTACTCATAAATATCTCCCTTGGTAATTTTTCAGATTTTTTAGATCACAGGTGTCCAATCGCGAGGGGGAAACACATTTTTCGTGCTCCGAATGAAGCAAAAACTGTCAGTTTAAGAACTGTTTTGAAAAGCTCTCATAAATTCTTTTCATTTGATACTCATATCGGATACCTTCGATGAAATTTTATTTTTCAGGGGTCACTCCCCTCTGCTGTAATCATTGATTCATGGCATCAGAATTTTTTTTTCGAACCCTGGAGTGTACAAAGCCCTTCTGTTAGGAGCTCTCTCCTGCCTCCTTGACTTGTTTCACCCATGAGTATTAATTGTAAGTATTCATCTTCAGTCATTCATTAAATTGAATCAAGTGTTCAAAGCATGCACCTAAAACGTTGAAGTTGGGGAAAAATAACTCCAAATTATTCAAACTTCGCATTTAAAACAGCCCCTATTTTGTTTCACGATTACTGATACCACTAGCTGAACTAAATCTCAAAGATATTCATGATACCTACAATTCCTGAAACACTCATGCAAATCCTAGCAAACCTGTAGTGCCTGAGTCGGTAAAAAGCGCATATTGTTGCATGGCCATATGTTTCCATAGTAATACAGCGCATATTGCTCCATAGTAATACAGGAAAATTAAAACCGCTATAACTTTGTTAGATACCATTAGATCTTTATGAAGCTTGCAGGACAGGTCAATCGTATGTATAACCGTTTAAGCATCAAATTTGGTTGAATTTAAGGGTACCGTTAAGCTATTATTCACGAAAATGTAAAATCGATAAATCATACTTTTACTAAAAAAATAGAGTGAATTTCGACTTCTCATGTATTTGTTGTTGTTGTACTCTTAAAGGCCAACATTCATGATTTTTTGCAGATTTTTCGGACGAAAGTTGTCCAATGGCGAGGGGGGGGGGGTACGCCAAAAGTTCGTACATTTCCTCTTCCCCTGTCCCCCACAGTACAGATATGGCAATTTTGAGACTTTTTTTGAAAGGATCTCATCAAGACCTTTTTAACGACACTCTTTTTTTGAGGGGTCACCTCTCTATATGGGTAGGCCCCCCTTAAACCCCTTTGAAAAAATTTTTCAACCCAAAAATTTCAAGAAATCGCCACTTCTGACCTTTCCACAAAGTTTCATGGCTGTAGCTTCTATAGTTTCGGAGAAAAAGTGCTGTGACATACAGACGGACAGACGGACACAGGTCGTGATTGCAATAGGGTTTTGTATTTTAGAACAAAACCCTAAAAACATTGTCCGAAGACAAAACAGACTCAACAGGAAAAGCAAAAAAGGTTAAAGGATAAATGAATCTCAATCGGTGGAGATTTTACACCATCAGCTAGCGAGAAAGATACACCACGTCATGAGAAACAAACAACAGAAAAGATGGAGAGACTCACGCCTCTAGCTCAAGCTCAACAATACAAAAATGAAGGCAATATTTGTTTAAGGAATGTTAAATACGATGAATATACTGATTACTAGGGTTAAGTAATAAAATATGACTCAAGTAAATTCATGGTCATATAAATTAACTCCAGCAAAGACTGCTCATACCTTCAAAATGATCCTGACAATCACCGAAATTGGTGTCAAGGTAATTTATTTCCTCTTAACATTTCAAAATGTTGTCACATGAGATTCACCAACAAATTCACCAGATTTATATGAATACCGGATTGATGGTTCGCTGCTTGCACTTGTGGAGAAATTTAATGATTTGAGAGTAGTATTTGACCCAGGTTTGAAATCTAACATCCATATTTCATGCATAATCGTTAAAGCTTCACGTCTCACTGGTTTTATTTAACAATCCTCCTGCAAACCCCTTAACATTTCAACCAGCATCCATCTATTTGTGCTCCCAGCCCGGTCGATCCTTGAGTATGCCTCCCAAGTTTGGTCTTCTCACTATACCAATCTATCGGATGCTTTTGAAACTGTACAGCGTAAATTCACACGTTCTCTATTCTACAAATATAACGCTTACAGACCCTCAACATTCCATTGCTCAAAAAATAGAGAACTCTTAGACCTGTGCTGCTTATTTAAATTATATCACGGTATTCCTTCATCCAACCTTCGGGAAAGGCTTTATACACATCCCACCTCAATAACCCGTTCAACTGACACATTCATTGTGTCCTTTGCTGATATTTATTTTTATTTGATTTTGGTACATATATCACGTTGTTACAATGAGGTTCAGTTCGGTCCCCTGGCAAATTCCTTAAACGCTTTTAAAAGCAGATGAAATATATTCTCCTTATCTTCCAGTAGTTTATTAGTATTTTATATTCTTGTTTTTTTTTATTTCAAAATGCTCGCTTTGTTTTTATCGCACGTATTATATTATGTTTCATCACCTATTTTGTAATTGGATTCATGGATCTGTAAAATAGCGTAAATAAATAAATAAATAAATAAATTACGTCAAAATCATGACAACATTGCGAAAAACTTTCTTACAAACATGAGCAAATACATTCGTGCTGATCGACTTGTAAAAAACAGGTGGAAGTCGAATGTTGCTGGCCAACTGGTTTTGGACTAACCAGAATTGCAATTCGGAAAAATGTGAAAGGAATAGAAACGTTCGTAGATGATGGAAGAAATCAGTTTCCAGTGACAATATACCGTCTGTTTGGATGAAAGGAATAAAACGTTGAAGATTTGAGGGCTCAACCCTGTTCTTATTGCGTCCAGAAATCTGGCTGGCGAAAATTCGATTGGAAGTAGAAAATGTTTGAAAGTTTTGCTGGTAGATCGGTTTTATCGTGAGAAGTTGCTGATGGCTGGCGTTTCAAGTCGAAGTTTGATTTGAAAAATTCAGTATTGGAGCGTGTTTGGAGTGGCAGCAGCAACGAGTCCCCAAAGTTAGGATAAGGAATTACTAGAATTCGCCTTTTAAAAATTGCGCATTTTTTCTTTAAAGTTTTTATGATTATATCTTTATATGAACACACCTATAAAAATTTTTGACAAACTGTCAACATCAAGTATAAGTTAAGGGCAACATTTTCATCGTGGTGAAGTTCATAAACTATCAACGTTTGGAAATTATTAAAAATAACTATCGGAATTCCGAGTCGGTGGTCGCAAATTTAAAAGCGCTTACTCCAATTTTCAGCCGTACTGATCGGCCCACCTGACAAGATGTGCATGTTACAACCGACGTTCTGGTAACAAAAGACGTTGTACCGCTCGAAGTAAAGGATATATCGTCACAGTAAGTGCATCGACAAATCAGTCGATTCCAGGTAATATTCAAGAATCAGGCATCGCTATATGTTTATTAGCTCAAGTTGATTCAATTACTAAAGCTTCTCCAATTGGACTCTAGCAAAGCTTGTAGAAAATGAAGAATTTCATCGAAAAATCATCTTCAGTAATTAAGCTCATTTTTCGCTCAATGGCTTCATTAATAAGCAAAATATACATTATTGGTCAGCAAAAAACCCATATTTGATTCTTGAGACACCGTTGTATCTGCAAAAGGTTACTGTTTGGAGCCGTTTTCATTGCGAAAGAGTGATTGAGCCGTATTTTTTTGTGGATGAAAACGACCATCATGTTACCATCAATATAGAGCGCTATCGTGTTATATTGGAAGATTATTTGTGGCTAGAATTGGATGAACTTGATATCAATAATGTGTGGTTTCAACAAGATGGTGCCGCTAGCCACACGGTACGCTTCACAATTGATTTATGATGTGGCAAATTTTGTGAACGTGTTGTCTCGAGAAGCGGTCCAGCCGAATGGTCGTCTCGTTCCTGCGAACTAACGCCATTGAATTTCTTTTTATGGGGCTATATCAAGCCACTGGTCTTTTTTAACAAGCCAGCAACTTTAGACGAGCTCAAAGGCAAAATCCAACGTGAAATTGCCGGTCTAAATGTGTGCCAGTGTGATAGGCAATTGGGTACAAAGAATCGACCGCTGAAAACGAGCTTGTGGGAGTTGAAATGGTTTATCATTATTCCGAGTCTCGCTTCTAGGGTGCAACATCGGTTAATATATTTGCTTCTAATTTTTACCTATACCTACGCAAGCGGAGAATTGCTCCGCAGAAAACATAGCGAGGACATTGTCCACTACGCCGCAAAATCTAAACCCGCAAATATAACTTCGCAGAGGGAAGACTTGCACTGAAAACGCCAAGACGATTCAATCACAAATCATGATTTTATTCAATCACACTTCAGTATTTATACACTTTTCTTTCATTTAACTTATGTCTTACTCAGCTAATTTGTTTTTCTCTTTTTTTACAAGTGTGAGCAAAAATACATTATTTGACATAATTCTACCTATGCTTTTCACTAAATTGATTTGATTGCCTCATGAACCAAAACTCATGCGTCTCGATATTACTAAAGTCCACTTATTTCGTTCGATGGATAGATGTCCATACTCCATACATTATATATGCACTCATATGTCAATAACACATGTTCGTAAGCATCATTTGGGTATGGTCGCTAACCCCTTGATGAGTAAGTCAATTAGCGTGCATTGAGTGTGGTCAGGGAATACCTCCACACGTGATGGGTTATGAATGAAATGCAACGTGATATGAGTATACTCGATATTTAGAATGAGTGTAGAAGAAATAAAACAAATTGCATTGTATGATTATGCAACTGGTATGTTTACATGTAGCCATGCGATAGAATTGATATTTCATGGTTGTCTTTTTTTGTTTGCTTAGGTTGGACTTTTGTTGGTAAACAAATGAATTTTGTAAGCAAGCAAATGAATTGAATGATGTACAATTGAACATGTGTATATATAGTATGTTTGCTTATGTTATGTACGTATGAATTTTATTACGATTGTTGTTTTTGCTCATGATATGTGAATTCAATCTATTATTTTAGTAAGTGAATGAATGTGTACATATGTTTGCTTAAGATATGTACGTACATATGTATATTATAACGATTGTTGTTTTTGATATGTGAATTCGATATATTATAGAGTCATACGACCGAAACCGAATTTTATTCATACAATGTAATGCTTGCACTACGACCAAAGTATATTTGAACTCAATATCTTAAATATTTCTGTGTTTAATTAATAGATAAAATGTTTATGTCTTTAATGGAAAACCCTTGACATGACCAAGGATTTATTTTGATTGAAGAAAAAAATTTATTTTGTGCTATTAAAAAAAGAAATAATAACAAGTGAATGTGAAACGAAATTGGGGCTCACGCGTTTAATTTGTTCTGCTCCTGTGATTGTCCGCGTTAGTTTTGGGTCGCAAAAACATTCAGTGCTCGTATTTAAGTTTCATGTTCCATGTTCTGTGTGGGTTGCGAGCCTTTTTCATTTGGAAATTAGTCAGATTCGGTTCTCGTTTTAACCGAGGAGATCTTATGATTATGTGGATTTTGTTTATCTAACTTCATTAGATGTCGTTTTCTTTTGTTTTTTCTTCTTCTTGGAACGGCCCTGGTCGATAGTTTGCGCTTCAAGCAATCAGATGGCCCTGGGGGTAGAAAAAGTATGTGCAAGGCGCCCCACGACCCATCAGCGCGGGTTGACCGTCGATCCCCTTGGTCACGCCGTACGATACCGGAAAGATTTGGTTTCAGATTTTCGCGTAACATAGTATGATTAAATCGGATGAAATTCGATATTTAAGTAGTCCTTTAATAGGTCCTTATATTCTATAAGTTTCAATATAATGTACATAAAATATACCCGTTTGAATTTTCTCCGATCACAACAATCGAACACGTTTTTTCTTTTGAAGTTAAAGCAAAATAGTAAAATCAATTTGGAATGTATTTTGTCAACTTAATTCGAAACCCATTTGGCAAAAGTACTTACTAGCTCTTAAAAGTACTTTGACTTCTTGTGTATGGTAGAACCATGCGTTATTTAATCAAATCCTTTGACAAAGCTCTCAAACTTCTAACTTCATTCACAAATTACTTTATGCAATTTCATTTACTTGGCAATCCGCTAAGTGTTTCATGTTCTTCAACAATTCATCAATAGAATTTCATGAATTGCATATGGTTGCATGCATGGCTACCATAATTCCAATATCATTTATCGTTATGGAGCAATACCCTATCCACCTTCCACTTTGCTTGATAGTGTCGCATGCAATCGCTCAAAAAGGATGTATTCAATTTTCTAGTGGAATTTTAATATGCAATCAAGTAATAAAAGTTGGTTTACGGGACTCCATGCATACATAGTTAATACCTGTATGTTGTGTTCAGTGTATTGACATAATACTAAGTTAACTTGTTGATAATAACAAATAATTATATGGTATTGTGGGCAATTAGAAATTGTCTGGTAATTTTGTATAGAATACAAGCTATTGTCTTTAGACGAGCTATTAGGTCAGATCGATATTTTGCGTGAAACGAACAGCAAATGTGGTTGGTATAATTAGCAATCCATAAATAATTGCACTACTTCATTTTCAAATTATAATTCAGAATATGCAAAGAGCCAAGTTTTGAATTGAGCTTATACCGCTACAATTCATAGTTATTTATTGATTTCTTTTGTAATATTGAATCTACTGATGACTCTTTTTCATTCATGAAATATGTATATGCGTATCATAATGATAATAATTAATATCCACCATACAGAGGTTGTAGTGAAGATTTGTGCCAGTTAAAAATAAAATCAACAATTTTTCAATTTACGAGGAGAACTGTATTTGTAATGCAGGGAAAGATTGAAAGTGATATTTACGTCATGCTTTGTAGCGTTTAGATGTCTTTTTAAGTTCACAACTATCAATAATTAGTTAAAAAAAATTTAAACTGATTTTCATGTCAGCTTTTCTACATAATTTATTAAATCAATTTATTGTTACTGGTCGTATAGTTAGTCTACATATAAAAGGTGGGCCATATAGCAGTTTCTTGATAAATCACATGTTATTTTGACACTGACAGCTCAAAACTATGTAAGTGAGTCAATATTAACCTTCTGCAGAACAAAATGAATCAATTTATGCTTGAACAACGTTAGGAAATATTGAAATCTTATTTCCAAAGTGAGTGCTGTGTTACTCAAACAGTGCGTTTTTTAAAAAGAAGTTTTGGCAAAAATGAAGCACCATGTGGAGAAAATTCATGAGACAGGTATGCTAGTGGGCAATACTCACGGTCCCCCTACTCGTACGGTGTGCAACACAGAGAATGTGGCCGCTATAGCTGACAGTGTGTGACTGAATCGAAGAACATCAATTCACCTTCGACCGCAGCAACTCAACATTAGTCGCATGAGTCTGAGAAGAATTTTGCACAAAGACCTCGTATTATTTGCTTTCACGATCCAAATGATTCAGGGATTGAAGCCAAATAACCGTCCGCTTCGTTATTGCTTCTCAGTTTGGTCATTAGAGCAGCTTGAACTGTATTTCGAATTTTCTCAAAAAATCATCTTTTCTGATGAGGCACATTTTCATCTCGACGGCTATGTGAACAAATAAAACTGCCACATCTGGGACTGAGACAATCCGCATGTGATTATCGAGAAGCCACTGCATCCTCAGCGAGTGACAGTGTGGTGTGGATTCTGGAGTGGTGGCATCATTGGACTGTTTTTCTTTGAAAATGAGGCTGGAATTGCTGTTTCGCTTAACAAGGAGCGCTATAGAGGTATGATAACCAACTGTTGAAATTGAAGATTAGAACTTACTTGTCCTTTTATTTCAACCAGATGGTGCGCCATGCTATGCAGCTCATTAGACAATCGATCACTTGCATATAAAATTGGAAAATTGTGTAATCAGCCGCCTTGGCAATGTCAATTGGCCGCCTCAAAGCTGCAATTTGACATCGTTAGACTTCTTTTTATAGAGCGCTATGAAAGATTAATACTATGCGGAAAATCCACAAACGATTTAAGTACTGAAATTGAATATTCAACAAATCATTATTCAGATAGGATCCGAAACCATCAATAATGTCTTGGAAAATCGGGCTGAGAGGATGGCCTACTGTCACGCCAGCCATGGCACTCAGATGAATAAAATTGTATTTCACAACTAATGAAAAGGTTTGTTCTTCTACAATAAGCCAAGATATAACAAAAAAATTTGATTTTTGATTATTTCATCCCAGTTTTAAAAGAAACTTGTATTTGGCCCACCCTATACATATTTAATGTTAATTATCAATGAATTTGCCACTCATAATAAGCAGCATTGTTGAAAACGTACAAAAGAAAAGCCAGATGCTTTCGACTCGATGCTAAAATTAAAGGTTTTGAAAAGTTTTGAAACAGGCCCGAACTCTAAAAGAAATTTTATTACAATCAACGAACAAGAGAAGTAGAACAAAATTCAAAAAAATTAAAACAAAAAACATAAATAGGGAATCTTTTTCTTGAATCATAATAATTTATGCCTTGGTTCCGGAATATTTGTATTTGGTATTTGTTATTATAGGTGCCACAGCTAGAAGTGAACAAAGGCCCGATGACAAATCTCTATCCGGGAATCGTCACGAGACGTCGAGTGTTGTTAGGTCGTGTGTGGCGCCCAAGCATCAGTAATTCGTTATTTTCAATCTGATGGTTGATGCGGGCATAGTTTACAGTAGGCTATATTCACTTCGTTTTTACTATCTTTCTCAATGCCAAACAAGGTGATTTATTTTGCACGTATAGTTAATTTATGGTGCCGTATAGTTCCGCACATATATAATCACAATTTGATATCTTCGTTTAAGTTTGATTCGAGAGTGCGGAACTGGAGTAGCAGCCGATGCTCTAGGATATGACTTATGTGCAGTACGTCAATAAAATTTTCAAAGACGAAGTTTGAAACGAAATTTACCATCACTTGCCCCAAAACTCCGCTTCCTTCTCGTAAGAAGAACAACAGATTTAATAAGCTACAATCACCGCAAAATGTTGTAATCTTTGTGATGCATTTATTTGTTTAGTCAAACGCAACCAGTCCACGTAGAAAGGTGGACCCAGATTTGAGACCGTGGCTAAATCAAAGGCATGGTGAGACTGACTTCTATCTGACCCAGCTTTTGAACGTGTATGGGTGTTTTCAGTCTTACCTCCACAAGATTGGTAAGTCACGGTCCCCCGATTGTCGGTATTGGCCGAGAGAGGAAGACAATGCCTGCCACATATTTTTTGCATGCATAAAGTGGGACAGGCTGTGAAGTACCCATTACAGGGAGACGGGAGAGCTCACCCCGGATAATATAGTCACGGTGATGCTCGAATCGGTTGACAAATGGAACCAAGTGGCACATTATTCTCGGGCAGTCCTAAGCGATAAAAGGGACTTACAGCAGCTGGAGGTGTTGGGGCTGGGGGATCGCTTGTCTGGCACCTCCTCTTCCCCTCTCCCCTCCCGCTAGAAGTGAGATCCCCCAGCTTGAAGGCCGAAGTAATGTGTCAAATGGTTCCAGGCTGGGTTCTCAGGTTGACAGGGGAGATGTTATGTGGGTAGTCCAGTCGCTTTCTTGTGAACATGTAAGTCCCACACTCTGTGCGTCAATGGGCATTCACCTCCCTACCACAAAAAAAAAACCGCAACCATTTAGTTGAACGCAACCATTCACAACTTGTAAGTTTCAAAAAACAATATCTACTCTGATCATCTTAAATTTCTTTTCAACCTTTAAAAGGTTAAACAAGACTGTAACCCAACTGAACATAGATTACGGGGAAATTGCCTCTCAAGAAGTCACCCCTTGAATCACATTTTGACCTCCAGTTTTTTACAAAGTTCTTTAGGTAATTATAGTTTCTATCAAACTTCCGAGTTTCATAGGCATCAGTGAAAAGGTTTCGTCACAACTAATATACAACAAGCAAATTTTGCACGTTTTTCGACCTTTGAGCGGCCGCCACTTTGTTTTAGACATACCGACTGTAGATTTTTTGTCGTGAGATTCATCACACAATTTAATGAGCCTTTGTACCTAATTTCATCCAAATCAGAGCTGTACTTTGGTCAGAACAGAAATCACGATTTTGCGTCTAAAATGGCCGCCATTTTGTTTTCGCTGGCCGATATAGCTGGGCCACGAACTCAACCGAGATATTTACTCAATATATTTGTCTTGAAAATTTGGTGAAAATCGGAGCAAAATCGCATATATATATAGATATATATATATATATATATATATATATATATATATATATATATATATATATATATATATATATATATATATATATATATATATATATATACATAATTTACCTAAAAATGTGTCGAAGAAAGTAACGATCAACACCAGGATCCAACAGACAGACGAAAACATAACCCTGCATGAAATCATATCGGCTTATATCTGTATTAAAGAACTAAAAAATGCCTTCAATCCTCAAACAAGTCCTGGCAAAAATACACAAGGAGTAATCATAGGCATCCCAGTCGAAATTAACAACAGACGGCTGCAATATCTCCACAAGCTGATCATAGTACCCTCAGCAACGGTTGAAGCATTCCAATAGCTGAGCAAGAGGTCCTAGTCTTACCACCGACCAGAGGCAATGTACAGGCAGCAGATCAGATCAGAAATTAGACTCCTTAAATAGATGAAATACCAGCAGAACTTTATGCAGAATATGGTCCGACGAGTAGTTACTAGAAGACTAGCGAAAAAGTAAAATATGTCCTGTACACAACAATGGAGACATGTTAAGGTGTGAAAAATATAGAGGCATTTCTCTACTATTTACGTCTTATCAAGTGCTCTCCTAAATCATGGAAAAAAAATTAAAGCTATACCATGAAAATATTATTGCAGAGTATCAGCGCATCATTTGAATCTGAAGCAAACCAAATTGAAATTCATGAAACTAAAACTAAATTCGTCACTTAAACGAGGTAAAAAACTCCAGTTTAACAAAGTATGACTGTAGGTGACTACGATCTTAAAAATGTGGATAATTTTGTTTATCTGCCAACCTTAGTAGAAGAGGCGCCGAGAAGTTTGAGATTATTTTTGCATTGTGGTTGGGAGGTGAATGCCATCTATGCACTTAGTGTGGGGCTTCTATACTCGCAAGCGACTGACTATCCACGCGAAACCTCCTCTGTCAATCTGAGAACCTAGTTTGGATCCATTCAACACATTATTTTGGGCCAGGTCTCGTATTTGCTATGCCGCGAGGTACCTTCAAGCTGGCAGATCCCTCCTCTAGCGAAAATGACATCTCTTGCAGGGTTTCTGTCAGACTATGCCGTTCTTCTACTATACCTTTCGCCCCATTCTAAGGGCCAGAGTTCTGCACAAACAAAATAAGCTCCCCATTTTCAAAATTCTTGTCAAACTTGCGCTGATATATAGAAGTGAAACATGGACCCTGACGAGTGGGTCATGTAGAAAGAATGGAAAAAAACTAGCTACCCAAAAGGACATTACAGGATAGAGCACAAGGTATACGTCCAGCGGGAAGACAAAGAACTTGATGCAAAGGCACGATAGAAGCCGATACCAGATCCGTACTTAGAGTGATCAATAGACAATCGAGGTCACAGAACCATGATGATTGGAGAAGATTAATCCAGAAGGCCAAAGCTCGGCATGAGCTGTCATATCATAGATGATTTTGAACTCACTTCTTAACATATATCAACCAGTAATGCCGAAAATCACTGCAATAGTTGTTCTTTGACAAAAAGAGAACTCCTCAATCCATTGTTGTTCAAAATGTATATTTTGTTTTAGCACTCCAGCCTCTGTTGGATCTTTGTTTAGAGATAGAGTTAGTTGGATTGTATATATCACCACTCGAGAAGGTAATATAGTTAGTACCATGCTTTGGCCATATGTCTTTCACACAGCTGTGATTCGTTCTTATTTTACACCAGTAAATATCCTATCTGAATGGGCTTAAAGGCCATCTTAAGAATCACACTTGAAACAAATTTCGTTGTCTCCGTCAGAATTTGAGCCAGGAAACTTTTCGTCAACCTACGGAGTGAGTACTCTACCCATTAGACCACTTTTGTTCTTAATTGTACCAAATTCCATACTTCAATCGAGACCCCAAAGGTTCTACAAAATCATTAAGATCTCCTCGAGATATAAGATGCAGCTCCTAAGATGAAAAAGCTTCTTGTAAGTCAGCATCTTCTTCTTCTTCTTAGCACTACAGCCCCTCTTGGGCCTTCGCTTCCTACAAATACCGCCTCCAACTGTCCCGGTCCACTGATCACGTGCTCCAATTTCAAAATCCAAGCAGCGATGAACTATCTTCGTCGACCGAGTCAGACCAGCGTTTCCTCGGTTTCCCCACTGGCCGCCGGCCTTCAGTTTTCCCAACGAATGCCTTTTTGGGTATCCGTTGTTCGTCCCTACGGTTCATGTGGCCAGCCCATTGTAGATTCCACCGTCTTACAATCGTTGAGACCTCCCGTTCGTCAAAAATTTCATACAGCTCATGGTTGTATCCAATTTGCCATTACCGTATCTATTTCCTTCAATGTAGTAGGCAATTTGGAACATTCTGGTAGTTCCGGTGGAGGAAGTTCTGCACTGCGATTTATCGACTTTTTAGCAGACAAAACTTAAGGATGCTTGATTTGTTTTTTGTTTGTTTTAATTGTGATACCTTTCATACCAGTGAGACGAAAATAACAATCTGATGACGAGCTCATAGATTGTGACCAAACCATAAGAATCCCAAAAGGCATAGATCGAGATTTTTTTTCCATCCAGTAAGAAGGTTAATTTATGTAATAGAACAGATATGAGGAACCCATGATTTATCTTGTGGTCCAATAACAAAGCCAAAATAAAGTTCATATCACTTTTTCACGAATGGTGTCTGCATGGAGTATTCATATTAAGTTTACCACAAATGCAGCAAATGTTCAGCCTTATTTTTAGACTTTTTTCCTATAATTTTTGAATTACTTAACCCCAGCACTTAGCTGAAATACAATGTCTCCTCAACTGATAAGTGAAACAATAAAGATATAATTTTAAGGGCAGTTAGCTGTAATACAAAAACTAGACCTGATTGAAACAAAATCATTACGGGTTTTCTAATAAGGGTAAATAAGGATTCCATAATTTTTAATTACTACTGTTCCAAACATTTGTTGATAAGTGTTATCAAAAAAATGGGTGATCATGCGTTCAAATAAACTTGAGTTGTGGTAGTCATGAAAATTTAAAAATGTTCTTCTCTAAAAAAACAAGAATTTATCTCACTGAACACAACCACGTGACATTTGTAAAGGAATGTTAATCAAATTAAGTACATCCTGTTTTAAATAAAAGCTTTTTTTGCCAATGATAGCTGTTAAATGTTTAACCAGCTTGGATTTTTTTAGAAATCCTCTTGGAAAGAAATTTCAACTGCGAAACGATTTAACCTAATTTTATTTTTTTATATGCATCTTCTTGGCAAATATTTAACAACCGCTAATCAATCCTCCAGTAATATTGTCCAATACCTAGGTCTAGGGAATCTTCAATTTCAGAAATACTTGTTTTGAATGATGGTTCTGGCCCATATTTACTCCCACCATATTTTTATTTCAATGCACAGAACAATTTGTTTTACCTCTTTATATTATTTTTGATAAATCACTCTCTTGCGTTATCTTTCCAGAATACTGGAAGTCCTCTCACTAAACCCTAATCCATTAAATACAAAAGTAAAAATGTTGTTCAAAATAATAGAGGAATTGCTGTACTATCTGCCATTTCAAAATGATTTGATAAAATTGTATATACTAAACTATCTCCCACCATAGAGCAACATCTCAATGACTAACAACATGCCTTCAGAAAAAATAGCTCCGCAATCACAAACCTAACAGTTATGGTCTCTAACATACTTTTTGCAATGGAAAACGGACATAAATTTGATGCAATATACACTGACTTTAGCAAGGCATTAGGTTGAGCCAACCATACGATTTTATTAAATAAATCGCAAAAATTTTGAATAACTGACACCTTGTTTCACTGGCTGAACTCGTATTTTCAAAATTGAACTCAAACCATCAAGTTTCAAGGGCATATGTCCAAACAGGTCCACGCTCATTTCAGCATACGGCAAGGTGGTCATCTTGAATCTTTTTTCTTCAATACTTTTATATCCAACCTGTCTGATGTGTTATTCCATACACCACACTTATTTTATGCGAATGATCGCAAATAATATCACATGATTCAGTATTCTTATAAGATAAAATCAATTCTCTTCTTGAATGGCCCATTCAAAGCTGCATTTAACTAAATCTCGGAAAATGCCAGGTAATTAGTTTCTCTCGGAAAAAGTTTTGTTAGCTGACTGTCACCTGAGTGATACACAACTCTCTAGACTTGACAGCATAATAGACCTTGGTGTCCGCTTCGATGAGAAACTTAGATTTGATTTACACTATGATGAGGTTCTCTGTAAGGCCAATTAAGTTTTAGGTTTCATCAAACGGCTTGCCAAGGAATTTAGCAATGTCTGGTTAGCAAAAATATTATACGCCTCATTCGTGTGGCCAATCATAGAATATGAGTGTGTTGTTTGGAATCACATTTGCTATGTCCATACGAAAAGATTTGAGTCCATTCGGAGCAGTTCTTGGTATTTGCTTTGCGATCTCTATCTAATCCAAGAAATTTCCGGAGCTTGCCATCATATAAATATCGGCTATTTATTCTAAATATGACATCCCTAGCCGCCTGTAGAACTATTTTGTGCCAAGTATTTCCATTTGATGTCCTCAGCGGTAGAATCAAAGTTCAATGCCTAACTGACACGATAACCATGAATAACCCAGTGTGATTTACCAGACATACACGACTGCTAGTTGAAAGTAGGCATCCTACCAGATAGGGCGATAGGTAACCTTTAAATAGGTGTTGCAAAATCTTTAATAGCCTCAGCCATTTTCCCCCTAATCATATCCAGATCTAAATTCAAAGCCAATATATCCAAGTATTTCTGAACCTAGTTCTTTTGTTTTTCATTTGTAGTGAATACGAGGAGTGACAACTAAGTAATGAGACTGATTTTATTGCTACGCTTGTAGTAAACCTGCGACCTTGAAATTCTCTTCCACTTCTTCGACATCTTTCTCCTCTTCATTGATATATTTATCATTGCTCTAGCTTCTTTAGTTCGCCTGCTGTGTCGTGTTGAGTAGACGGGTGTGGGTGGTGCTCGTCACGAAAATGGAGGAACGATATCAAGAGCAACGCGTCGCGATAAAATTTTGCGCCAGATTGGGTGAAACAGCTTCGGAAACGTACGCTAGAATTGTAAAAGTGCATGATGATAGTGCTCTTAGTCGTTCTCAGGTGTTTCGATGGTATAAAGAGTTTAAGAAGAGGCGTGAAAGCGTGGAAGACTGGTCTGGCGCGGAGCGGAAGACCAGTCAAGGTGCGGACTGACATGAATACGCAGCGTGTGCGTGACATCATCTATGAGGATCGGCGTTTAACATTTCGAGTGTTGGCTTCGAAACTAGGTATGAACCGTGAAACAGTCAGAAAAATTTTAGCCGACGATTTTGGGATGAAAAAGTTGTGCGCGAAGACGGTTCCAAAGAACCTTTCTGAGGAGGCCAGTATTTGGCCTCTAAAGTGATCGCCGTGTTGCAATAGCGGCCTTATTTGCCCGATATGTCACCCTGTAATTTTTTTTGTTCCCTAGAACAAAATCGGTGGTCAAAGGAACCCATTTTGAGTCGATCACGGACATCCAGGCGGCCGTGATGAGTGTACTCGTGGACATCCCAGTCGTAGCGTTCCAGAAATGTTACAAAGTATGGAAAATGCATTGGATTCATTGTATAGCTGCCCAAAGGGACTACTTTGAAGGAGATGGCAGAGTTGTAGAATAATTTTTAAATGTACGGGTTTCATGGAATCAGTCTCATTACTTACTTTTCACACCTCGTAAATGAGCATATTTCTTTATTGTATTTTCTTTAAATATACACCATGATTTGATCAGTAAATAAATAAATATCAAAGTTTAAGAGCTTTCATTGCAAGGCTTTAAATTTGAGCCAAATTTGCCTGTAAGTTTCTCCCTAACTGCTTCACCTAGAATACGCTTTTTTATTGGTTTTGTATTTTAAATGTATGAACTGTGATTCCATTTGCATAAGTTCGAATATTGAAAGCACATTAATACACTTGTATATGAATCTACGTTTGGTTAGAAACATATATATTAACCATAAAGAACTGTTTTCAAAAAATCATGACCGTGGTAGGGTTAAAAATATCCACGAGTAATCGTCGAGCCGAACAAGTTTGCAGGGCATTGTTGGAAATTGGGATATTTAGTTAGTGTAGATTATTCCCGATTGAGGAAGAGAATGTTGGGTTTTAATACCGCAATGGCACGGTAATCGGTAACATGGGTGACTTCGACTAGATTTTGTGATTGTTTGTTTTTGAGGTATGTTTCGGAAGATGCTGAAATCATAGAGCAGGGTAATATGAAACAAAATGTAGAAAATAATTGTAAGATGTCGTAAGTTTACTAACGTCCGACCTTCAACCAAACTTTTCAACCAACTAGCTAGCCTACAAGCAGTTACCAACGTTTCATTATCGAGTGCCCAAATTATTGACTTCTGGAGTACCATACGTTGTCAAATCTGCAGACTCTATATCTAAACTTGATTGCAGGGCCATCTTCTTTTTTTACAGTTTATTCGTGAAATATTTTCAAAGACTTAAGTAAAGCATCATGACAAACCTCCCATCAAGACCACATCACATGACTTTTTTAGTTAGAATATTTTTTATGGGTTCCATCCATATACCGGGAGACCCCCTTAAAAACTTTTTAAATTTTTTCAAGATGTTACGGCTACGGAAACTATTATGGCTCCGGCAAAAAAATACTATGGTAGATTGACGAACTGGGAGAAAGTTAATGATTTGTATAATAATCTACAAGACCATTGGTACCAAATCCTAAAAGAAGCAAAAGGTATTTGGCAACGTAATGTCATACATTGATAGTAATTTGGAACTCAACCGATCCCAAGCCCGTTTATGAAAGGAGGCGGGAGCCTCCTTGATTCCCCAACCAACAGTTTCCATCATTCCCCATCCCAAATAAAATGGTAGCAAATGCCCTTGGGCTCGCACATTGGGTTTGCTGGTTCCGAAGTTATGGGACACTAAATGCCGAGAAATGCTAATAACTGTAAATACATATGCAGCTCTGCTACCAAATCCTACCTACACCTCTTTTACGGGCACATGAGATGGTGAAGGATAATTTTTCGCGCCTGATAAAGGTTTCAAAGCAATAACCATGCCGCCGGAATAAAGGCTGGACGACGGGCTAACTCTCCATCCCTGCAGAAGCCTAAAATGTTTCGAAACCTGCAGACAGACTTTGTAATGGATTTGACTTACGGCAGTGACCTCCCAAACGAAAAAATGACTAGGGCATTTTATCTTGGAATGTCAGGTCACTCTATCACCCTGGTGCTGTTAAGAAACTTCTACAACAGGCCAATCAATGTAAATTTTAAAAAAAGGCAATCTAGGAAATGTACTGCACTGGAAATGCTATTCAAGACATTAGACATTATATTCAAAAGTGGGAAGCAACTGGAAAACGATTGATCTTAAAGTAATCAATGAACGGTTGTGTGCGATCCGTAGAAAAGCGAAATTCTTCGAAATCTGGCTGGCAAATGTTCACGCCCCGACTGAAGAAAAGGACCAAGAAATGAAGGTAACGCTAGGCAACCACCTGAAAAGACTAGTAAACTCATTGCTCATAAAAGACACATAAATAGTTCTGTGTGATTCCAACTCTAACGTTGGCAATGAACTATCTCATGATATAGTCTCTACGATGAAACAAATGACAACGGCCAGTGCCTGATTGGCTTTGCATGTGCCAGAAATTTAGTCATACATTCAACTTGCTTACCAAATTGCAGCATTCATAAAATGACCTGGGTATCACTAGATGCCAACATACAAAACCAGATTGACCATGCTCTGATCCAACAACGTTGGGCCTTGAGCACAGTTGATGCCCCTATATATGGTATACCGAGGAGCCAATTGTAACTCAGATTCTTATCTGATCAAATTAAACTTTCGATGTTGTATGTCAAAGAGATATTTGGCAAAGACTAGCCCTCTAGAAGAATTGGCACCAAAATGATCCAAACAGCGTCTGTGGTCAAAAATTTCACGGTGACTCTGAACAAACAGCTGGCTCCCATCTTATTTGACATTTCGTTAAAGACAAGCAACGAACTCTGGATGGAAGTGAAAGCGGCTATTAAGGCCGGGGCAGAACAAACGAGCGGACATCAAGCTCTGCGCAAGAGAAATGATTGATTTGACGATGAAAGCCATAATGCGTTAGACAAAAAGCATCAGGCGTACAAAGAAGACGTAGGTAGGAAAACCAGGATGAAGAAAGAACACTATGAAAATCTCAGAAAAGTAGTGAATAATATGTTTAAAATCAAGAAATGAAAATACTATGACGACCAATCGAGGAGTGTGTAAGTTTAGTGAGCAACAACGCAAGACAACCATTCAACATAGTGAAAAACCTGAAACGTGGGTACCATCCCTAAATCACGCTCTGTCGTGAAGACATCGGAAATATCATCGCAGATGAAAGCAAGATTAAGGAAAGATGGGCATCATATTTCAAGAACCTCCTTAATCTTCCGCACAGCTTCAGAACATCGGAGCCTATAGATGTTTGCGGAGAGCCTCCAAAAAAATAATAAAGCGCCAGGCATCGATGTGATTGTAGTGGAGCTCATCAAATATGCTGGGAGCAGTGCTCATAGGACTATTCACAATGCTATCCAGCACATTTGACAACAAGAACCTTGCCAAAAGAGTTGAGCAAATTAATTATATTTCCTATTCACAAAAAGGTGAGTTCAATAATTACAAAGGCATATCATTTCTTTGTACGGCAAACTAAATATTTTAAAAATAACGTAATGCTTTGTTTTGGCATACCAGCCAAATTAGTCTATCTTACCAAAATGACAATGAGATTGACGACCTCCCAAGCCCGTATCAATTACCAACCCACCGATGCGTTTGACACAAATATCGGACAAAATCAGAGCAATGGGCTGGCACTATTGCTTTTCAATTTGGCTCTGGAATACGTTATAAGAAAGCTGCCTGTTGATAAACGAGGTACATTGCCAAACAAGTCGAGCGAAGTATTAGCCTATATGGATGACATCAGCATTTGGTCATTAAAAACTGCCAAAAAAATCTTCTTGAATCTCGAGAATGAAGCAAAAACAGTAGTGCTATAAATCAATGAAAATAAAACAAAGCTCATAACGCAGTCAAGCAAAAATACCTCAAATACACATAATATCACACTTGGCGGATACAAAATCAAAAGTGCGGGCAAATTTGTGAATCTCGGCGCCAAAATAATGACTACGGATAGTGAAAGAGATAAAATATGCCGAAGAATACAGCTCGTAAATAAAATGTTTTATTCAATTTTGGTGGTCTTGAAGACCAGCTGCTTACACAGGAAAACAAAGCTCCAAGTATATAAATCTGTGATAAGACCTGTGCTATGCTATGGGTGCAAAACACGAACCCTAATCCAAGCATCCGTAAATGTATTGAACGCCTTTCAGCAACGAGTCCTGGGGTGAATAGTTGGAGTGAATCTAGATGAGGACCAATGACAAATTTGATACAACCATGACATACTGGATGTCTCAACGTATGTAAGACTGCGGAAGCTGCAATGAGCTGGCCACAAGAACTACTATTTTGTTTTGTTATTGAGTTTCAGCAAAAATCTTTGGGGATTGCTAACGATCATGACAAAATGTTTATATCATCCGCAGAGGCTAATACTTGGCTCAACTGGTAAGATAACGTACCTATTGTATCGACTGGCAGGTTTCTGATGACATATTTCACAGCAAAATCAAATAGCAATAGAGCCAACCAATCTCCTTGTTTTAGTTCGATATTTGTGTTAAAGGCATCGATGAGTTGGTTATTGATGTGAATTTGGGAGGTCGTTGACGTCATTGTCATTTTGCCAAGCCGTACTAATCTACCTAGACTACCAAAGCAAAGCATTATCTAGCACAGTACGTCACAATCAAGACTGGCGTATGCTTGCTTAAAGTAAACGAGAAAGTGGGTACGTCTTTGTTGAACTCCCAGGATTTCTCATGTACCTGTTTGACAGTGAACAATTGGTCTATCGTCGATATATCTACTCTAAATCCAGCTTGATACTCCCCAATAATACTGTTGGCATGTGATCCGATTTTATATTCCAAGTTCTTTGAAAATATTTTGTATGCCCCTATAGTTTTCGCACTGTAGCTTGTCACCTTTTTGTTGAATAGGGATTATAATTGATTTGCCCCACGCGTTTGGCATACGTTCTTGTTTTGACATGTAACTTTAAAGATTGCTCTCTGAACACTGCTGCCACCATAATCGTATTCAATGAGGTTCACAGGAATCTCATCTATGCTTGGCGCTTTATTATTCTTCATCCAGAGTTATTGGGGCTATTTGAAGCTCTCCGAGGATATCTATAAGCTCAGATATTCTAAAACTCTGCAGAGGATTGAGGAGGTTCTTGAAATATGATGCACATCTTTCCTTAATCCTACTTTCCCCAGCGATGCTGTTGCTGTTCTCAACTCGTTGTCATAGTATTTTCTTGGCTAAATACTAACTATCGCATTTGCTACTCCTATGAGATTTTCATAATGCTCTCTCTTTGTCCTGGTGTTCCTACCTAAATAGTGTTTGTACGCATGATTCTTTTTGTCGAATGCATTCTGCCACTCTCCATTGAACCAATAACTTTTACTGCGCCGAGCTTAATGTCTAATTTTCTGTTCTGCTAGGTCTTAATCGTCGCTTTCATTTCTACCCATAGCTCTTCGCTTGTTTTCAGCGATGTATCTCGTAGGATAGGAGCTAGCTGGTTGTCAAGGGCTCCGTGAAATGTTTGGTCACAGACTCCGTTTGGAGCTTTTCGAAGTCGAATTTTTCTAGAGGGCTGTTCTTTGCCAAATACGCCTTGGACATATGACATCAATAGGTTAACTTGATTGAGTTATGATTCGAGTTTCAACTGGCTCCTCGGAATGTTAGGTCACCAAGTATGCTCAAGGCCCAACGTTGTTGGATCAGAACATGATCGATCTGGTTTTGTGTGTTGCCATCCATTGATGCTTAGGTCATTTTGTAAGTGCGTCCATATGGTAAACAAATCAAACGTATGATTATATTTTTGCTACATACAAAATCAATCAGGCGCTGGCCGTTGCCATTTATTTCATCGTCGAGGCTATATCCTCCAGGAGCTCCCCAATGAGACAGCTCAGTCAGCCATCACATTGAAATCGTCGAGAATTTTTTATGTGTCATTTGAAGGCAATGAGTCGACTAGTTTTTCCTGGTATTTCTATAGCCTTTCCTTTATTTTTTCGACCTTTTCTTCGGTCGGGGCGTAAACATTTATCAGCCAGATTTTGAAGAATTTCGCTGTTATATGAGTCGCAATCGCACACAACTGTTGATTAATTGCCTCAAAACTAATGACGTGTGGTTTGAGCTTCCTATTTCCAATGAAAGCCACTCCAAATTTTCGCTTTCCAGCAGCCTTCCTACTTTTGAATATTGTTTGCAATATTTCTGGATTGCCAGTATGTTTAATTTATATTGACTGGCCTGTTGCAAAAGGACTTTCACAGTGCCGTAGTCTTTTTCCATTTGCGAGGTCGTTATCGTGAGTCCAATCCATTCCAAGGCCCTTCTGAAAGTTTTGAAACAATATAGGGTTTTCTAGGGACGGGGAGCTAGCCCGTAGGCCAACCTCCATTTCAGCGGCATGGTCATTACTGCGATTCTATTATCAGAAGCAGAAGACTAGCATTCACCCTCTTACGTCCTCACAAAGGAGGTGTAAGTAGGACTTAGTAGCAGAACTGTACTCGTAGATGTATTTACAGTTATTAGTATTTCTTGGTATTTAATGCCCCATCATTGGGGAACCAGTAAATCTAATGTGCAAACCTGGAAACATTTACTGCCATTAAATCGTGGGGCTTAGGATGAGGAATCATATAAGCTGTGGGTTGGGGAAACTAGGGGTTCCTTCCTCCTTTCTGAACCGGGCTTAGGACCGTCTAGGGCGGAATTGCGATATTTTCTTAGTTTAAAATATTTCTGATTGAGGAAAGGAATATTAGGTTTTGGTACGGAAATCGGCAATACGGGTGACTGCGATTAGATTTGTGATTTGTTTATCTTGAGGTATGTTTTGGAAGATGCTAAAATAGTAGAGTAGAGTAATATGAAACGAAATGTAAAAAATAATTGTAAGAAGTGGTAAGTCTACTAACATCCGACCTTTGACTGATCTCTTCACCGAACTAGCCTACAAGCAGTTAGAAATATTACATTGTCGAGTGTCCAAACTGTTGACATCTGGAGTAAGATTCATTGTCGCATCTCCATTCTCTATATCTAAAGTTGATTGCCATGACAACTTCATTTTTTGCATTTTGATTGCAAAACATTTCAAAAAATTAAATAAAAAATCATGACAAAGCTCTCATTTAGACCACCCAACGTGACTTCCTTTGGCTAGAAGAGTTTTTATGGGTTACATCCATATACCGGAAGACCCCCTTAAACTTTTTCTATATTCCTTCGAAATGTTACGGCTACTAACCTACTCATGAAGTTTGATGTCTGTAACCTTTATGGCTTCGGGGGAAAACTGCCCGGTACAGACGGACAAAGTGAGAGAAAGGTCGTGATTTCTAGTATACAATAACTTACAAAACCATTGGTACCAAATCATAAAAGAAACAAACGATATTTGACGATGTAATTTTCTACATAAATAGTAATTTAGAGTTTTCAAATTTTAAACAGCTCAGAATGAGACATGGTTAAGTACCCGTAACTTCTGACATGCAATTGCAACTTATTTTCACATATTTACAGGGTGCTTTTAACAATCCAGGTCGATATTTTTACCCGCCATTTTTATTTGGGGGCATTAATTGATTATGATTAGACAAGCTAAGAGAGTACTCGATAAAATATTGATTTGAAGCAGCCAACCTCTACATAACGAACTAAAATTTTGAAAATATATTGGCCAACAATTTATCCCTTCTGCATCTTTATGATCATCATGATAATTTATACCCACTGGGATGTAAGCTGAATACTAAGTGTCAATTGAACCTACGAACAGCAGAAAACATTCATTCATTGAGGAAGAATGTCTCAAGACCCCTCAATGTTACTGCGTGCTACCATTTCTGGTAAAAAAAACATTTCAAGTGGCCAAGTTTATTCTGACTTGGATAGTTTTACTAATAAAGAGAATTGAAAACGTTAATACAGTGGCTCACAACCTTTTCTTGGTCAGGGACCACTTTTATATTATTCTTGTTAGCAGGTACTACTTTGTAGGTATAATAAAAATAAACTGTAATAATCAAACTGAAACTTTAACTAAAAACTTAATAGGAAATTACATAAAAGAAATAATAATATTTTTAGGATAAACATCTGTAATTTTGTATTAATGTGATTTCTGTGCTTGCACCTTCTTCACGATTTCGGCTATCCTAGGTTTAATTTTGTTACTCAAAGCTACACGCGAATCATCACGTACTTTCAAACGATTCCTCGCCTTGTTTTTAATTACCAACAAAGCAGAAGATCCTTGTTGACATTAATAAGTTGTTGAGAAAACCATAAAAAAAAACAAGGCGATTTCTCGAAGTTTAGTATAAGAAATTGCTTTCTTACACCAAAACAACTCAAGTGAATTAGATTCAAAAGCATCCTTGCAGTTTCTGTCATTTTGGATTTCAATAAGTTCTTCCTGGATTCCTTCAGTAACTTCACCAGCGTCCGTGCTAAAAGGGCTACGTATCAGTTTTTGATCAATTTTAGCGTCTACAGTATATTCTGGGAAGTAACGATTGAATTCATCAATCAACATTTGTAAATGAGTCTTGATATTTTCTTGTATATTTGCTTTACTAGCGTCATACTTTTTATCTTCCATAAGTGGTTTTAATGTTGCAAATGCAAAATAATTATATTCTTTAATTTTACGTAACCACAACTGGAGTTTGCAAATAAAAGCGCGAAGTTTATCTTCAAAAATGAATATATTTACGACGTTTTGTAATTGTTTATTTCCGGAACCTTGCAGTTGCATATTCAATTTATTTAAGTGTGTGAAAATATCCACAAGATAAGCCAAATTCAGCTGATATGCCAGATTAGTAAACAGTTTCAACAGATCATTCATTTTTTTTGTCAACCAGAAAAATCTCAACCTCTGCTCTTAGTTCATATAATCTTCCCAACATATTACCTTTCGATAGCCATCGAACCTCTGTGTGAAAGAGAAGTGCCTCATAGTCAGAGCACATTTCAGTGCAGATTTTATTAAAAAGGCGTGTATTTAAGGCGCTGCTTTTGATAACATTTACAACTTTTATAGCCATTTGCAGTGTATCATTAAGGCATCCAGGAAGAGTCTTAGAAGCTAACGCCTGGCGATGTATGATACAGTGCGTTGTTATTACCTTAGGATTTTTCTGTTTTACTAACGTCGCCAGCCCAGAACGTGATCCCAATATTGCCGGAGCACCATCAGTACAGAGGGCCACGAGTTACCCCACATAAGATTATGTTTGTCAAAATATTCCGATATTGAGTTCATGACGTCGATACCTTTTGATGTTGTTTCCAGTTCCCGTGAAATTAATAATTCTTCTTTAATTATGTTGTCGTCATCTAAAAAGCGCACAAATACAAGTAGTTGACATGTCAGTCGATTCATCACACTCAAAGCGAAAAATGGGGACTTTTTAATTTTTGAAATAAGTTGCTCCTCTATATCATTCGACATAAGTTCAATTCAAGCTTTCACCGTGTTATTAGACAGAGGTATATCTTGTATTTTTTCTTGGCCTCTAATCCCAAAACTTCTTCGACGGCTTTGATTAAACACGGTTTCACTCGTATTTCTCCGACTGTGTGAGGTTTTTTTAGATTGTGCTATTATTTTAGAAATCTCAAACGACGCTACTAATAATTTTTCCGATTTTGCGAATCTCGTGCCAGTAGAATCGAGTTTCATTTTTTTTAGGTTCTTTAATCTTCCTTCAAAGAATTCTAGCGGACGGTCAGACAAATTTGGATGTACCGTTTCTAAGTGGTGTTTTATTTCGCTGGTTTCAACGCGTCATTTGCGAGAACTGTTGCGCATATAACGCATTGTGGTTTTATTTCTCCGTTACTTTCTATCGAGGTAAATCCAAATTTTAAATAACTATTGTCGTGTTTTCTCTTAGGCGCCATGTTCTGAAAATAAGATACAAAAAATGATACCGCATACAAACCAAGAAAATAAAAGCATAAGTTTTATTATCATATGATCGCGTAAGCTAGCTTATATAAAATATTTATTTTTTAAATAATATCCAATGTAATTTTAGTTTACAAACAATAAACAACTTTGCCATAGGTACGATCCCACCAAAAGATAAACAGTAATAGCTGCATTGAAAATATTCAATTAATAACGGCCCGAAAACGATCATTTTAATAATACCTACGGAAAGGGTTTATCAAAAAAATGTTCACTTACCTATATTATTTACGAACTAATTCAATAAATAAAGTTAAGATCAATGGTCAGCAATGAATGGTTCACTTCCTCGTACAGTTAAGTAATACTAAATAGTATTACTGACACTCAGATATAACAAATGACAGCGCAACGCGAAAGTAATTCCTTGCACACGATGCACGTTCGATTGTAGGCAGATCGCAGACGTTGTATCGTCTTTGCCGAGCCTTCGTGGCGATCCGACGTACCGCACCTTCCACCCGCGCTCTTCTCACTCACTGCACGGCGACCAACGGCTCACCGCCCGCTAAATTTAAAATCGTTCGCGGACCACAATTTTGGCATCGACTATCGAAGACCATTACACCCTTGTAGATAGCCGTTGTCCCATTTTGACCAGCAGCATAATTGGGCCATATTTCTATAAAGGTACATTTAGAGTCTAAATGTACCTTTATAGAAATATGGCCCAATTATGCTGCTGATCAAAACGGGACAACGGCTAGCTACAAGGGTGTAATGGTCTAAATTTCAGACGGACAATCATATAGAGAAATGTTGCAGCAATCATATTACCAACAAATAACTAGCAATATATAGCCCAGCAACATGGCCCAGCAACATGGCCCAGCAATGTTTAACTATTGCTGACAATTGCCAATGTGACCCGTTTACCTTGGAAAATACTCGGCATGCAAACTTGATAGATTGTGTATTTTCATTCTAAAATGGAACAAGTTAGGTAAACAGACCTACGCTCATGTCAGAAGGGTTTTGTATTCAATTTTCAAATTGCAGTCACCAGATTGAATAAAGTCAAGAAGCATGTCAATGACGATTTTATTGGAGAAAATATGAAATTCGAAGATCATACTTTTATTAACAAAGTTGAACGAATTTAAACTTCTGAGGCTTTTGTTATTGTTATACTCATAAATATCTCCCTTGATAATTATTTCAGATGTCCATTCGCGAGGGAGGAAACATATTTTTCATGTATTTCCCCCCTGTGCCCCCAATGAAGCAAAAACTGACAGGTTAAGAACTGTTTTGAAAAGCTCCCATGAAAACTTTCATTTCATACTCATACCGGCTACGTTTGATGAATTTTTTTCAGGGGCCACTCTCCTGTACTGTTATCTACGATTAATAGCCAATTTTTTCTAATCCTAAGTTGTTACAAAGCCCTTTTGCTAGAAGCTCCCTCCCGCCTCCTTGACTTGTTTCACTTATGAGTTTTAGTTGTAGGCACTCATCTTCAGTCATTCATTAGATTGAATCAAGTGTTCAAAGCATGCACCTTGAACGTTGAAGTTGGGAAAAAATAACTCAAAATTATTCAATCTTCGCATTTAAAACAGCCACTATTTTGTTTTACGATTACTGATACCACTAGCTGAACTGATTCTCAAAGGTATGCATGACACCTATCATTCCTGAAATTTTCATGCAAATCCTAGCAAAACTGTAGTGTCTGAGTTGGTAAAAAGCGCATGTTGTTCCATAGCCATATGTTGCCATAGTAATACATGCAGTGCATGTTGTTCCATAGTAATACAGGAAAATTCAAACCGCTATAACTTCTCTAAATATGATTCAATCTTTATGAAACTTTCAGGATAGACCTATCTTATGAAGCGACATCTACGTACTGGATTTTATTGAATTTAAGGGTACAGTTAGGATTTTATTCAAGAAAACATAAAATCGATAAATCATACTATTACTAACAAAGTTGAGTGAATTGCGACTTCTCACGTATTTGTTGTTGTTGTACTCATCAAGGCCTACATTCTTGATTTTTTTCAGATTTTTCGGATCACAGGTGTCCAATCGCGAGGGGGGGGACACAAATTTTTCGTGTATTTTCCCTCCCTGTGCGCCCCTTGAAGCAAACTTTGCCAAACTAAGACCTGTTTTGAAAAGTTCTCATCAAGACCTTTCATTTGATACCCATATCGGCTACCTTCAATGAAATTTTTTTCGGGGGGTCACTCCCCTACATGGGGAGACCCCCCTTAAATACCTTATAAAATTTTTTTGCAATTAAACTTTGAAGAGGTCACCACTTTACACCCACATACAAAATTTGATGCTTCTAGCTTAAGTAGTTTCCGAGAAAAACTGCTGTGACACACGGACGGACGGACGGACGGACAGACAGACGGACAGACGGACAGACAGGACGCGATTTTAGAAGGGTTTTGTAAAATTATTTTACAAAACCCTAAAAAACTGATGATAAAAATCCAACGAGAATGGATAACTGAGAAAATGGCACTATTCTAAAATTTATTTAAATCGGATCTTGAATGAAGTAATCTTGGCCAATTTCAATAATACGAGTACGTGGCAATTTTTAAATTGACAAAACGACCGCTTCAATTTGAATGAAACTGTTAAACAAATCGTAATGAAAAAGTTGTTAAAATATTGAAAAAAATGATTGCTTCAATTTCAATGAAGCTCAGCACAAGTACTTATTGAAAATTTTGATGGATTTCCGGTGCCAAAATTTTCGGTGTATCAAATATAGTTCAAACAGTGAGATCTTTATGCACCTGTCTGATGTATTCGCTATTGATATTTATTGTTTTATCTCGCATCCACATTTATTTTTGTTTTTCTTACCCGTATTTTTGCTTAAAAGCTTATTCAAAGTAATTATTGCTACGAAAAGAAGTCGAATGTCCAATTTGTTAACTATGAGCTGCTCTACTAACATAATATTTGTTTTCGCAAAAATTTTGCCCAGCCACCAAATGCAATAATGAGACTACAAATATTGCAGGCCATTTAATATGTTCAGGAACATACAATTCTGTAAATGTTACTAGTGACCACTATTGGGATATGTTGGAAAGCTTTCTTAGACCCTAATTTGATTAAGCATAGAAAACATGTGGTTCCAGCATGCAAAATCACATATAGCTCGTGCATTAAGGCGAATTTTGTCAGAAACTTTTCCTGGCAAAATAACGTCAGACGGTCATTATATCATTTGGTATCAAGGAGTCCCTAAATTTGCCCTTCTTGTTTTCTTTCTATGGGACATTTGCAAGAAAATATAAACGCCAACAAACCAATCAAAACCTTGATGTTTAAAAATAAAATTCAAAATATCTACCATCAAATATTCCTAAGAGATCTGAAGTTGTGATCCTTTTCAAAGTTTCAGGGGCAAGAATGTCATAAAAGAAGTTTGAAGGAAACACTCATATAACAGTCTGGCTTGTGAAGTTTATTCACTTTTAACCCATTGAAAACTGTTTAATGGGATTCTAGCCGGGAAACTTATTTAAGTTTCTATGAAGAGTCTTTTCATGTAAATTACTGATATGCTTCTTACAACCTCAAAAGTAGCAAAACTACTAATGCATGATAAAAGCTCCAGATAATTACATACATTTAAGGACAAATGCTCCTGATTTTCTCGCAAATGTTATCCAACGCTCCAAAAATAATACAATTTCAAACAATTTCAACACTTTGAACTCGAAAAAGGCTTCACTTGCTTCCGTCAAACGTTTTCTTTGAATAAGAAAGCTCATGATTGATTGATATTCCCAGAAGAGCATGATTTCCCACAAAACTGTCCTTGACACATTCGTATGTTACGAGTAACGTTCGTCGCGTGTACGTCGTCTCTTCTATTACGCAAAAATATTTTCTTATTAATTTGTATCCGCTTCCATTTGAAATACTCACACGAACAATGATTTATGAACGTAATGAGAACTTTCTTCAGTTTTGTTCCAATGATTACATAAATTATTTAGGCAATCTACAAAAACCGTATAAGCTTTTCATCGCAAGCAGTGAATGAATGCGGTTCAACCTTGAATGAATAAATTACACAGTAGTTTAACCGAAGAAACTAAAATCAATCCTCAGGACATGTGAAAGGGTACTTAATAAAGATTTCATGTGAAAGGCAATGAAATGTTTTACGCTTTGGACGGTGATGTGGGTAGGGCGATGACAGATTTGGTTGCTTCTCGTTGTGTTGAAATTTAATGGCAAATATGGATAATTAATTGAATCAGATTGATGTGATTGGGTTAAGTACTATTTGTTGAACTGTTTAAGAGATATTGCAATAGTTAAGCACGCACAGGCTCTTATTTTCCATGAATTGACCAGGCGCGAGTAAATTTCGCAGAATTAGGGAAAGCGTTTTGAAATCATTCTTTGATGTACACGAAACACCCATTCATTTTACCGAATAATATTTCTTGAAAATATTTGCTTTAATGCGGAATGATCAAAGGAATTTCAATTAGGCGATTCATGTGATTCTGTTTTTAGAGGAGTTGGACTCGCTTGGAACATGTTTGTGGCCTAGACATAAATCTGATTTTTGTATTGTTAATAATATGATGCTAAATCAACTTAAAAGTTAAATATTAGTTTAATTGAAAATATATCATCATTGCGCACGATTTGCGTACTTTTGCAATTGAATTCGACTCCGGACCAATTTTGCAATACTGCTGCCCTCATTTAGGGAGTATTACGGAATCGCAACCCTCGCCTCATTTCAAGTCTTTGCACAAGTGTCATACGTAGCATAACCCAAATGAAATCAAAAACAGATTGCTACAAAGTGCAGGCACCAGTACGAGACCTTAAAAACAAATAAGGCTCCTGGAATAGATGGAATACCAGCAGAACTGCTCTAGAGTGGGGGTCTCCATCTAGGTAATCTTCTACATCGACTTATATGCAAAATATGGTCAGAGGAGCAGTTACAAGAGGACTAGCGAAAAAGTATTATTTGTTCTGTACACATAAAGGGGGACAAGTTCAGGTGTAAAAACTATAGAGGCATCGCTCTACTGTGTACGTCTTATAAAGTTCTCTTCAAAATCATAGAAAGAAAATCAAGTCCGTATTATGAAAGTATTACAGGAGAGTATCAGAGGGGCTTTCGAAGTAAACGGTCTTTAATAGACCAAATATTCTCGGTAAAGTGGGTGGTCGAAAACTGCTGGCAATATAACACTGATATGCACCAAATCTTTGTAGACTTCACTCAAGCACACGACAGGGTCGGCAAAAATGCACTGTACAAAATAAAGCTTGACTTTGGTGTCCCACCAAAACTAGTTCTGCGGACACCCAAATCAAGGTAAGCAGTGAACAGTGAATACCTTCATAATGAAATTAGGCTTAAAATAAGAAAGATATTAGCTGAAACCTTGAGTGCACTACGGTTTAATTCCAAACAACTGGTAACATATGCTGATGAAATCAATATTATGGCACATACAATCTTCGATGCCAAAGGAGTCTATAACAAACTAGTAAGAAACTTCAGTTTGATAAAATCTGACCGTAGGCGACCACAACCCTTTAAGTGTGGATAATTTTGTGTATATTGGAGCCAACCTGAATAGAAGAGGCCCCAAAAGGGATGAGATTTGACGCCGCATAAACGCTGCAAATAAAATATATTACACCGTACCTTCCATTCTAAGGTTCAGAGTTGTGCATAGGTGAAATAAGCTCCGCATTTATAAAACACTATTCAGACCTGTGCTGTATATTGAAGTGAAAGATCGACCCTCAGGAGCGAATTCGAAAAGCCAGTGGAAATATTCGAACGCAAAGTGCTCCGGAAAATTGGTATCCCAATGAAACAAGGAACAGAGTGGAGACTAACATATATTACAATGAAGAGTTATATCAACTCTTTCACGACCCACCTGTTGCCTCTTGCGTTACATTTCATAAATTGCAATAGGTGGGCCAGGTAGAAAAAACGGAATTATACAGGCTTCCAAAAAGAACATTAAAGGGTAGACAACAAGGTAGACGTCTAGCAGGAATACCGAGGACTCGATTGGAAGACACGATAGAAGCTGACAGCAGGTTCTTGTTGGGAGGGAACGACTGGCAAATAAGGTCGTGGAACTGTGATCTTTAGAAAAGATTAGTTCTAGAGGCTGAGACCCGGCTTGAGCTATCATGACATATATGCTTTCCAATTTGCTTTTACATATATGTATATCAATCAGTTATGCCGCAAATTACTGCAATTGTCCTCAATCTATTTACGTTCAAAATTTGTAGATGATGATGACCTCATTCTAGGAATATTGTGGCTAATGATAGCTTTAAATGCGTCAATAGGTTTTGTTTTACCACCATAAACAAATTGCTTACATGACTCTATAAGAAATAATCCAAAGGTCGATAGCCCATCGCACACACACATATATACACACACACACATATATATATATATATATATATATATATATATATATATATATATATATATATATATATATATATATATATATATATATATATTGTTACATGTACAAATCATTACATATACAAATAATTCTGCGAGCTACTGTCGCAATTGTTTTCACGTCAACAAATGAATTTACTCGAACCCAACAAGCATGATCAATATCTGCAAGTGACGTCACTCCATTCATTAATTTGCTCGAATCTACCAGGTACCTCTCGGTAGAACATTCGCCAATGTACGAGAAATGGGTGAATAGGTAGAGACCCTATATAAAGGCGAGCTGAATGAATGGGGGGAATGATTCATTCATTCGACCGCGATAAGAACCGCGATAGTGTCTGGGAAGTGATTTTCGTAATAGTGAAGTGATTTAGAAGACAATTGCGATAAGAAATTTATGGACAAGTGTAAGATTTTTTAATAGTGAAAATTAAAATTAGTGCAAGTGTTAAACTGATTATTGTGCATATTTGCGATCAAATAAACTCTTTTAGATTTAAATTAAAAGATATTGCGTTTTCACTTTTCCGGATCATTAAAATTATAGGCCGCGAACCAATAACACGCGACAATGGTGTCGAGAAGTGAGATTAAAATTTTGAAAGTGAAAATTTCAACATTTTTATAGTGCACAATAGTAAAATTTAAAGAAACATTAAAAATGCCACGAAGCCTAAACTTAAAAATTAATGAATTGACCATGTCGGAGCTTAAGGAAGAGCTGGAACAGCGAAACCTGGCTACGCAAGGTACAAAGGCAACACTGATTACACGCTTGCGTGACCCGATTGAATCGGAAGGTGCGTATCTGGATTCAGGTGAGCCTATAGATGCAGAAAAAGGCGCAGAAGGTGGTGAAGCCGAAACAGCGAAACCAAAGGAACCAGAAAATGCGCTGATGCAAATGTTGATGCTGATGCAGCAAGAGCAGCGACAACAGTCATCCAATTTAACTATGAAGTTAGATGAACAATCAGCGAAGTTAAATGAACAATCAACGAAGCTAAATGAACAATCAGCAAAAATGGACCAACAAGCGATTGAAATCAAGGCGGACTTGCAAAAACAGTCAACCGAAATAAAAGCGGAGCTCAGTAGTCTCAACAGCCAAATTAAATGCGTCGAGGAAAACGTAAACCAGGTCGAGGAGAGAATCAACCTTGAGATCAGCCAGGTCGAGGAGAGAATCAACCATGAGATGGAAAAAGTGAAAACGGACTTGGAAGCAGCGAAGGCAGTAGTAACCGCTTCACCAGCCCCACTTATAACCGCAGCGCAAAGCTCATCTAGAAGTGTGCAAGCACCAATATTCGACGGGCAAACGGTCTGGAGTATTTACAAACTCCAGTTTGAAGCCGCCGCTAGGATAAATCACTGGAATGAGCAGGAACGAGCAACTGCATTAATTCTTGCTCTAAGAGGCCCAGCTGCCGAGCTTTTGCAGACTATCCCCGTTGAGTTGCATTCAAACCCGGCTGCTATAATGAATGCGCTGGACATGCGCTATGGAGACGATCATCTGAAGCAGATTTACCTGGCACAGCTACGGCAACGGATGCAGAAGTCTGGCGAAACCTTGCAGCAGCTAGCCCAAGACATTGAGCGACTGGCACTTTTGGCTTACCCAGCGTACGACTCAGAACATCGAGATGACGTAGCAACAGAAGCATTCATCAGCGCCTTACAGGACAAGAAATCGCAACAAGCCGTGCGGTTAGCTCAAAAGCAGACGGTTAAGGACGCATTGATTTACAGTCTTAACTTCGAGGCAACACAAAATGTGACTCGTACGACTTCCCGGGTCCGTGAGGTAGTGGCAGACGAGTGCAGGTGTGAGCGCGTGGAAAGTGAGCGAGAGCCGCCGGCGAATGGAGCGCCTAGATGCTGGGATTGCGGTGAGAAGGGACACCTGCAAAGAGACTGCAAGAAGCGAAGAAAACGGAGCTATTGCCCAGGATGGTGGAGATCCAGACCGTGTCAGGAGCCTAGAATGGAGGCAATTCAAACTGCAAGGGCTAACTTCGTGGGGCAAACGTTAGCTAGGAGGATCGACATCCCCAACACCACCATCACCGTGCCAAAGCAACATCGTGGAGAAGCAGACAGATGCCTTCCTGGTCAAGTTGATGAAGAACATTGCACCATAACAAACGACACTAGTGCAACCCGATCGACTATTCGACCAGACCATGTGAGGCCCCAACTTCTTCACAAGGGCAGAGTTCATGGAAATGTTGACGCCCCAACTCGTCATCCATGTGCAGCTAACTGCAAGCATTGCCGGCGGATTGAGGAAAAGGAGCCGACCGTTGATCTGCGACTGATAACGGCCGAATTCGATGAAGGTTGGTCATCGGAGGAGATTCGAAATGCCCAGCTAGTCAATAAAGACATCTGACCATTGCTCGTATGGAAGGAGACGACTGGGCGACCTGAGTGGAAAGACGTTTCAACGCATGGCGCAACCCTGAAAAGCTATTGGGCACAATGGAACTCCCTTCAGGTAGAGGGTGGCATACTCAAGCGGAATTGGGAAACGGTGGATGGCAGCTCCTATAGGATGCAAACTTTACTACCCAAAAGCCGAATCCACGATGTGGTTAAGGAAATGCATGAAGGATCCTCGGGAGGCTACTTTGGTGTTAACAAGACCTTAGCGAAATTGCGGGAAAGGTTCTACTGGCTCCACGCTCCAGAAGTCGTAGAGGACTGGTGTTGCAGATGCACAATTTGCGCTTCCGTCAAAGGCCCGAAGCGACGACTGAGAGGACAAATGCAAACCTATAACGTGGGGGTACCGTTTGAAAGGATTGCTGTTGACATCGCAGGACCCTTTCCTGAATCTGAATGGGGAAATCGATACACGCTGGTTGCAGCCGATTATTTCAGCAAGTGGCCTGAGGTCTACCCCATTCCCAACCAGGAAGCAACTACCGTAGCTGAACAGCTAGTGTTAAATTGGGTCAGTAGGTACGGCGTACCTGGCGAACTACATTCGGATCAAGGCCGAAACTTTGAGTCGCTAGTTTTTGGCGAAATGTGCGAGCTGCTCGGAAAACGGAAAACGAGGACAACACCGCTGCATCCCCAATCCGATGGAATGGTCAAACGTTTCAACGGCACGCTCAATAAACACCTGGCCAAAATGGTTGACGAGAACCAAATGGACTGGGACCGACATATCCCACTATTTTTAATGGCGTATAGAGCCGCTGAACATGCATCGACGGGCCAAGCCCCAGCCAAAGTCATTTTTGGAAAGACTATTCGTTTGCCAGCCGATATAAATTTTGGAACACCCCCTGAGAAAACCCAAACGGTCTCGGAGTACGCAAGTGATCTAAGACAACGGTTGAACCAGATACATCGGACAGTGCGAAAACATATCGAATCGGCTACTGACCGCATGAAGACCAGGTATGATCTAAAGGCTAATTCTACTGGCTTCCAGCAAGATGACTTGGTGTGGCTTTATAACCCGCAACGGCGAAAGGGTAGGGCTCCAAAGTTGCAACATAATTGGGAGGGACCATACCGACTTACAAAGCGAATCAACGACGTCGTATATCGCATACAGGAACATCGTAGGCCGAGAGCTAAAGTGAAAATCGTGCATCTGGACCGTCTTGCCCCATATTACACCCAGGGAAAATTGACAACAGATAGCGACACATCTTTTCGGGGTGAAAAGAACTGAGGTGGGGGCAGTGTTACATGTACAAATAATTACATGTACAAATAATTCTGCGAGCTACTGTCGCAATTGTTTTCACGTCAATAAATGAATTTACTCGAACCCAACAAGCATGATCAACATCTGCAAGTGACGTCACTCCATTCATTAATTTGCTCGAATCTACCAGGTACCTCTCGGTAGAACATTCGCCAATGTACGAGAAATGGGTGAATAGGTAGAGACCCTATATAAAGGCGAGCTGAATGAATGGGGGGAATGATTCATTCATTCGACCGCGATAAGAACTGCGATAGTGTGTGGGAAGTGATTTTCGTAATAGTGAAGTGATTTAGAAGACAATTGCGATAAGAAATTTATGGACAAGTGTAAGATTATTTAATAGTGAAAATTAAAATTAGTGCAAGTGTTAAACTGATTATTGTGCATATTTGCGATCAAATAAACTCTTTTAGATTTAAATTAGAAGATATTGCGTTTTCACTTTTCCGGATCATTAAAATTATAGGCCGCGAACAAATAACACGCGACAATATATATATATATATATATATATATATATATATATATATATATATATATATATATATATATATATAGATATATATATATATATATATATATATATATATATATATATATATATATATATATATATTTTGTGTGTGTGTATGTGTGTGCGATGGGCTTTCGGCCTTTCGATTATTTCTTACAGAGTCATGTAAGCAATTCATACATTCCGGCTAATCTCATCTATTTTATTCAAAATAGTCTCCTTCCGCATCAATACAACGCTTTGCAAGATCAATTAACATATCGAATGAGTTTTTGAGATCATTTTCATCCATCGACGATCATTTTATCCATCGTCGCTCTTTGGATGGCATCTACGTCGGCATAACGTTTTCCTTTCATAGGCAAGTGCAATTTGGAGAACAAATAAAAGTCGCACGGAGCCAAATCCGGCAAGTTTGGTGAATGGTTGATGGTTGAAATGAAATTTTCGATCAAAAAATCCGTGATCAAGTTCGATCGATGAGACGGGGCATTATCATGCAACAAACGCCAGCTCCCTTTTTCACAGTATTGTGGCCGCATACGACGAATACAGCTGAGCGAACGCTTCATGACACCAAGATAAAACACAGTCGTGATCTTTTGACCAGGTGGAACAAATTCACGATGAATAATACCCTCTGAATCGTAAAAACAAATCAACATTGTCTTCACTTTTGACTTTTTTTTCGGATTGGGCTCGGTTGGGTGCTTCCATTTAGCACTTTGACGCTTGGTTTCGGGATCATATTGAAAACACCATGTCTCGTAACCAGTTACAATCGAATATTTGAAGGTTGGGTCCTGTTTTGACTCTTTCATCAAATCCTTACAATGTTGAACTTAATATTTGTTCTTTGTTCGAAGTTCATTTATCGACCGATGCCGCAAAAACACTGTCACTTTGAGCGCAATACTATATTTTGGTTTCCATTGAACCAAATGTCATACAATTTTGACAGGATGTCAGGTAAGAGTGGACCTTTCCATTGCTAACATCCACCAATCTAAATCTATGTTTTGAAAAAGTTCAATTTTCCATGGGACATACTGTATACTGTATATATGTATATATATATGTATATATATATATATATATATATATATATATATATATATATATATATATATATTTATATATATATATACAGGTATATGTATATAGCACTACAGCCCCTCTCGGGCCTTCGCTTGGAGATAGTTAGAGTATCTCATTTTCATGACCGTATTGAATTTTTCGGAAGTTGGTTTGGTCAGTACCATGCTCCCGTGTGCCTGCTCAGCTATATATATATATATATATATATATATATATATATATATATATATATATATATATATATATATATATATATATATATACATATAAATATATATATATATATATATATATACATATAAATATATATATATATATATATATATATATATATATATATATGTATATATATATATATATATATATATATATATATATATATATATATATATATATATATATATATATATATTTTATATAAAAAAATTTTGTTAACTGGAAATCATTTCAAAAGGACATCTGCTGAAGATCTAATTTGAATACCTGAGTATTCTATTCCTACTAAAGAATATCTAACAAGTGCCCTGCTTGCATATTTTTATGTTTGCATCCTAAAAGAGTTAATTGCTCCCAAGCATTAATCAAACCCCCTTCAATGATTAACAGGTAAAGTCATTGTAATATTTCTCTGACCTGCCCGTTACGAATCTTTTTGGTCTTATTTAGTGTTGACCGTAATTAAGGATAATTTTAGCTTCCTGAAACGTATTTATTTCCTGAGTTTTCGAAGAGTTCATCTTTCTCTAGTTTGGTGAGTCTCAGTTTGCCCTTGTTATAGTCAAGACACTTTAAAATGGGAAAAGCCCGCAAAATTAGCAGTGGAATTCGTGCTGTCATAGTTGCCTTGCACAACGAAGGCAAAACTGAACGTCTAATTGCGTCGCAACTCAAGTTATCGAAGACTTGTGTTCATAACGCAATAACCCGAAACAAAGCGTAGTGTGGTTACAGACCAAGATCAATTTAACATTTTAGATTTTTATTGCGTTGCGACGTTATTTCGTATTTTATATTTGAATTTGAATAATGGCTGGAAGCTCTCCCCTCTACGACAATAAGTGCGTTATTTGCAAAGAACCGGAGTCAGCTAGGGCTAAACTAATTGAATGTGATGGCCTTTGCGCTAAATCATTCCACGTGAAGTGTTTATCTATTCCTGCTTCATTTTATGAAATCCGCGCAAAATTTGCGAAAAAACATAACTTTTCGGTCTGATCATTGCCGTAGAGCGACTATAGCTGACACAATTCGCCAATTAAGAGAGCAGCCGGAATGCTGCTTGACATTCGTAATCGACTTGATATTTCAATGTTGAATGCAAGCAAAGGAATCAACAATGCGACCAGCAAACCCGAACCCTCTATTCTGGCTGAGGCTACGTTAATTGAAACTACTGCCGTTGATACTAGCAAGGGAGCTGTTCCTAAAAAATCAAAGGTCAGTCACTACACCTCTCCCGTATCTTCCAGGATCAACAATATACATCTTCCTTCATCGGTAATGACTTCAGCTATGACAACTGCACCTACTGATAATTCTGCTAGCCTACCAACTATTTGTAATCGAATTCATTTTCGCCTTCACAAAATACTCCAACTGAAAATAGAAAAAGACAGCTTCCTTTTAATTTTGTGTATTATTTTTATTCTCGAAATCGATTTTCGACCGTAATCGTTCGGTCTTCTTCAGCTGAAGAAGACCGAACGATTACGGTCGAAAATCGATTTCGAGAATAAAAATAATACACAAAATTAAAAGGAAGCTGTCTTTTTCTATTTTCAGCTACCAACTATGATAAATTCTGATAGCCTACCATCAATGAGAATTTCAGAATTAGAAGTTGTTTCGCCGCCTTTTCAGCTTTTTATCTCCAGGCTTTCCTACAGAACATCAAAAGAGGATGTAAGTAACTACATTCTCAGAAAATTAGGATTTGCTCCTCCTTTATTTGGTGTTACAAAGCTAACCAAAGATAATTTACCGAACAAAATCATTGCATCTTTTAGTATTTCTGTTCCTGCTGATCTTCGTTTGATACTTGATCCAGACTTCTGGCCCAAAGGAACATTAGTCAAAAAGTTTTTTTCGAAGCAACGCCCTAAGTCAAATCTCCGTCACTCCCAACCAAACCAACTCTAGTGATTCTTTCTTAAAAATTTATTATCAAAATGTAAGAGGGCTTAGAACCAAGTTGCGGAATTTCCTGATTTCCACCACATTAGCTAATGATGACATTATATGTATAAGTGAAACATGCCTGAATGATACTATTCTTAACAAGGACTTATCTACCTTTCATAATATTTTTCGATACGATCGAACAATTGAATTATCTGGGAAATCAATTGGTGGTGGTGTACTTGTGGGTGTCACAAAGTCCCTTGGTTGTCTTTCTTGTACGAATTTCATTCCAACTTCTCCTGTTGAATGTGTACTTGTTAGGGTAACCATTTCATCCAATATTCATCTTTTGGTGTGGTCAATTTATGTGCCTTGTCAGTCTTCTCTTTCCACTTACGTTAAATTTCTCGACGAACTTTCTATCTACATAAACGCTAAATACCCTTCAAATATTATTTTTCTATGTGGTGATTTTAATACTCCTTCTTTATCTTGGAATCTATCTTCTTGCCCATATATCGAGTCAACCAACCGTCTCTCTGAAATTTTTTCTTCTTTCCTCTCACTTGCTCACTAAATCAAGTAAATAACATCACAAACGTTAATGACCGCATTCTTGATCTAGTTTTATCAAACTGTTCAAACAATCAGTCTACTATTTTGGACTTAAAACATCCTGAATTTGCTTATGTTGCATCCGATCTCAACCATCCACCATTAAGTATTGATGTTAAACTGTGTAACGTGAGGCGTAAGAAGCCTGAACAGCCTTCAAGGTATAATTTTCGTAGATCAAACTTTGCAATTATTGCAAACAATCTCCAATCGACTGATTGGGACTCCTTCTTTGCTAGTGTATCTTGCGATGATGCTGTTTCTAAATTCTACATGTATTTGAATACGCTGATCAGCCAACATACACCAATAGTTCACACATAAAAAAGTAATGACGCACCATGATTGAACGCCGATATTTTGACCCTTCTGAAAAGTAAGGAGACATCAAACGTACTGGGTGTCCTGCAGCTTGTACAGATTATCAAAGACTTCGTACTCTTGCATTCTGCTGTTTCAGATCTTTTTGCCAAATTTTTCTCTGAATCTTTTAGTGCCTCGTCCTCACCTACAAACTATTGCCCTCCATTCTCCTATTCGACATTAGCTATTGATTTCAAAACCACTCCCTATGACATTGAGCTACTCATCAGCAAGTTAGATGGAAGCATTGGACCGGGTCCCGATGGCATTCCCGCTATATTTGTGAAGTCACTCATTACTTCTATATCTACTCCTCTTTCAATTCTGTTTAATATAAGTTTAGCCAATGGAACTTTCCCTCAAATATGGAAACTTGCACATATTGTTCCAATTCTGAAGATTGGTGACCCTTGTTTTATTTTCAAATACCGTCCTATATCTATTCTCTCCTGCTTCTCTAAATTGTTTGAGCGCGACGTTTACAATAAATTAGCATCATCTCTATCGCAAACTTTTGCTGCCGAGCAACATGGATTTCTTCCTAATCGCTCTACTACTACTAATTTACTCGAAATATCTCATTCGATTTCTTGTGCTCTAGATAACCATATACAAATGGATGTCATTTATACAGATTTTCGCAAAGCATTTGATCGAGTTGATCATTCTATTTTACTACTATAGTTGCAGCACTATGGATTTCCTGCTCCGATGTTGGCTTGGATAAATTCTTATCTAACATATCGTTCTTGTTATGTGCGTGAAATCAGTTCATTATCTTCAACCTTTTAACCTACGTCAGGTATCCCACAAGGCTCAATCCTTGCCCCTCTCCTATTTATACTTTTTATCAATGATTTACCTGCCGCTTTAAACTCAAAATCCCTTCTATTCGCAGATGATTTGAAACTATTTAGGGCTATCAGCCAAGTAGAGGATTGTTCTCAATTGCAGAATGATTTGTCTATCCTGGGAAATTGGTGTAGCATTAACAATCTTGAACTGGACATATCTAAATGTCATGTTATGTCGTATTCCCTTAAACCAGTGCAAAACAAATTTATCTATTCAATTGGAAGCGAATCTCTTTCAACTGTTCTAAAAATTAAGGATTTCGGGATAATTTTTGATCCCAAACTCAAATTTGATATGCACATTTCAAGCATTAAAACCAGAGCTTCTCGAGTCTCAGGTTTTGTGCTGCGGCAAACTTTTATTTTCCAAGATATATTCTCCGCAGTCCAGCTTTATAATACTCTAGTTAGAAGTATTTTAGAGTATGGCTTTCAAATTTGGTCCCCACACTTTGAATACCTTATTGCTGACATAGAATATGTCCGAAGAAACTTCACCCGCTGTCTTTTTTATAAGTACAAGATTCCCTATGTTCCCTATGAAGACCGACTCACTTATTTACATGTTCCTTCGTTAAAAGCACGTAGGACTTTCCTTGACGAATATCTTTTATTTAAACTCCACCACCGCCTGATTGATTGCCCTAACTTGGTAAATCAAATAAGTTAGAGGAGCCCCAGTAGACCTCTGCGCTCCTCCAATCTTCACATCCAATTTGCGCGTACTGAAACCCATTTTCATTCTGCCATGATTCGTTTGCCTCGCGTGCACAATCAATTAGAACTTAGTACTTTCCCTCAATCTTTAATAGCATTTAAGCATTTACTTAGAAACAAACTACATTAATTGTTATAATTTATGATTAATTCCTTAATTTATCTTAAATATTTTTGTCTATTTTATCTTTATTGTCTTTTCTATGTTTGTAATAGGGCATTTTGCCTGTTAAAATGGATTCGAAGTAAATAAATAAATAAATAAAGCGACTGGCAGTAATCAAACCCGTTCGCGATCAGGAAGGCCAAAATGTATCACTCAAAGTGAGGATAATCTAAGCGTCGTTACCAGCAAGCGAAATAGACTTCTAACAGCACCAAAAATCCGCGAACAAATGAACAGCTCTCGATCGAAACCTGTGTCAGTGACTACGGTAAAACGACGATTAAGAGATGCTGGGTTATTTGGCCGGGTCGCAGTTCGAAAACCGCTTCTAAGACCACAAAATAAAAAAAACGCATGCAGTGGGCCCTTACCCATCGAGACTAGACCGCAGAAGGCTTCAAAAAAGTTCTTTGTACAGACGAATCCAAATTTCAAATTTTTGAATCAAAACGACGAACTTATGTTCGACGTAGTGCCACGTAAAAGATGCTGCCAGTCTGTGTGGTGCCAACAATCAAGCACAGTGGTGGTTCCATTATGGTCTGGGGATGTTTCTCGAGCCATGGAACTGGAGATCTGGTACGAATCAATGGAATCATGAATAAGGAGCAGTATAAACAAATACTTCAACAAAATGCCGTTCCGTGCGGCCTACGATTAATTGGAAATGGATTTTTTTTCCAACAAGATAACGATCCCAAACATAGTTCTAAATTATTCAGGGACTATTTAGAAGGGAAAGAAGCAAAAGGGATTTTACAAAATATGGTGCGGCCCCCTCAGAGTCCGGACCTAAATCCGATTGAGCTTCGGTGGGATGAGCTGGATAGAAATATGCGGAGCTGTTGCCCCTCCTCACAGGAGGACATGTGGAACGCTCTACAAGAAAGCTGGAACCAAATTTCATCAGAAACTATTGACAAATTGATTGACCGTTTGCCAAGATTAGTAAAAACAGTGATAAAATGCAAAGGAGGCTTTTTTGACGAAAAATCTGTTTAACTTATAAGTGGCATTTTTAAAGTTAAGAGTCGACATTTAATTATTCTTTTGTTTAATTTATAATCTATTTGTACTAGTTAATAAATATTTTAATCAAAAATTAAACCTTCTACTTTATATTTTGAGTTTTGGTTCATGGTGTTGGTCCTAAACTTTTCGCCGGTAGTATATATATATATATATATATATATATATATATATATATATATATATATATATATATATATATATATATATATACATATATATGTATATATATATACATATATTTATATATATATATATATATATTGCACTGTCTAAAAAGTATTGAGCCTTTCTTGTCACTAGATGGTGTTCATTGTCATATATCGGGCAATACTAATCAGATTGAGTCAAACTGGCATGCATTTGAAAGGTGACATTCCAGTCTACAATTTTCATGTGGACAGTTTTGTATTTCGTCATTAGTGTCAAAAGTTGTATTCATTTAAAAATGAGTGAAATTTCTGAAAAAATTCGTCATATTTTACAATATCACGAGGATCAAGGTGAGAATGCATCGCAGGCTCGTGAAAAAATTTGTGGTATCTACGATCAAGATACTTTATCAAAAGCCACAGCCAAGCGATGGTTCGCTCGCTTTCGTTCTGAAAATTTTGATGTCAAAGATGCACCTCGCTCAGGTGAACCAATCACTGAAAAAGTCGACGGGATCTTACAGAAAATTTAATATGACCGGCACATAAGCAGCCATGACATTGCTAAGGAACTAAGTATACATCACCAAACAGTTTTGTACCATTTGCTCAATTCAGCTCAGTATTGTCAACAATTAACCAGATTGCAATAAACAATTCAAAAAAAAACCAGCCAGAATTGATCAATAGAAAGAACGTTGTCTTCCATCATGACAAATCCAGGCCACAAACACAATTGACAGAGCTTAGCTGGGAAGTTTTGATGCATCCACCGCATAGTCCAGTCCTTGCACCATCAGACTACCATTTGTTTTGGTCCCTGCAAAACGTCCTTAATGAAAAGAAATTCACTTCAAAAAGGAACTGTGAAAATCACTTGGCCAAGTTTTCCGCCGATAGACCACAGAAGTTCTATACAGATGGAATGATTGCTCTACCCAAAAACTGGCAAAAGATCATAGACAACAATGGACAATATGTACTCAAATAAAATCCATTTTAAATAAAAGAAATATTCAATAGAAAAATGACAAAAAAGGCTCAATACTTTTTAGACTTACCAATTATATTTAGTAGTCTGCATGGTGCAATGGTGAGGGCACTCATCCCGTAAGCCGAAGTTCCCTAGTTCGACTCTCGTTGGCGACAACGAGATTTAGGTCGAGTGATTCTTCGGATGGGCTATAAGCCCGTTCTGCTATGATACGTGCTGGTTTAAAATTAGAACGTATTGCAGCTAGGTGGTTGGACAGACAGCCAAAGCATGATATCGACCATATCACCTTGCGGAGTGCCCACTAAGCGTAACAAATGTTCACGAAAAATATAGTGTTCTGAACAAGAGTTCATTTCAGTTATGTTGTTTATCTTTTTGCTAGATTTACTGAAGAGTGTTTTTAATTTAATGATAATTATTCTTATGGAAAATTTTACTGAAAGAACGTTAACGTAACTTAAACATTCTTCTTCTTTGTATCACAACAGCCTACCTCGGGCCTTCGCTTCTTACAATAAACGCCTCCAACTATCTTGGTCCATTGACCGCGTCCTCCAATTTCAGAATCTAAGCCGCGATGAACTGTCTTCATCAGCCGAGCTAGACGAGCGCTTCCTCCGTTTTCACATTGGTCCACAGCCTTCAGTTCTCCCAACGAATACCTTTTTGGGTATCCGTTGATGGTCCATACGATTTATGTGGCCAACCCATTGTAGCTTCCAAAGTCTCACAATCGTTGAGACCTTTGGCTCATCGAAAATTTCATACAGCTTATGGTTGTATCAAATACACCATTGGTCCTTGTCTAGTTTTGATCCAAATATCCGTCTCAGGACCCGACACTCAAAAGCATTCAATATATTTGCGGATGCTAGGGCTAGGGTCCATCTTTAAGTTCAACGTGAAACCTTTTTCCTGTGAATCAAATTGAAAACGCATTTAATATTTGCTTGACTAACAATGTTTTATTGACTGGCTGCCTTTCTTTTTGTAACATTATTTATTGCAGAAGTGCAATTTTCTTCTTGCGCATGCAAACATTTTCCATAATAATTTCTGGCGCGTGTTTTCAACTGCAGCAACTTTCGATTTTTGAAATATTGACTTAAAATGCAAAAAACAATGCATGAATTATTTGAACTTAGATTTGTACTTAAACTTAAAGCAATTTCACGTTTTAAGGCATTGTGAAAATTTCCTATTTGAATAGGTTACATTAATTGATTGTACTTTGGATGCCATAATTATGGCAAATTGAACTATTTTCTGAAAATAATTCTAGGATTTTAAAGCCGGTGTTCGTTGTGCCACGTAGTGAATGAAGACGGTGGGCCTGTGCAGTTATTTCTTCTGGTGTGCCGTATACAATAGTAGATCGTGGTGATCATAAGCCCTGCACAGTGAAAGCAGGATAAAGAAATGAACATCGTTGACATTGTAGCACGAGGCTTTATAATTTTCCAATAAATTTCATCAATTTTATTGATCAGATCTTCTTGTTTATCTCATAAGGTCATAAACGATTCGGATGATAGAATAACCTTTGAACTGTTCAACAATCTTAACCCGGTGTGATGAATTATGAGATTGAGCTCAGGAATGTTTGATGATAAATATGTTAAATTGCCAGTGAATTCCAATATTAACGTTTCTCCATCTGAACAACTCATTTGAATTTGTGCGGTTGCCAAGAGTACGTAATTCTTACCTGTGTAGGCATTATGACCTTGTATTGGTACTGGAGCTGTTGTTTTTGCTCAAATCGTATCATATATGCCCTCTGGGTCCAACAAAGTATTATGTTCCTTCCTGCAGATTGCGCACTCATGTTAAATGAACATTTGTTCACTCTGTGTTGTCCCTGCCAATAATTAAAACAAAAATTTGAATTTTTCATTAACTCTCTTCAGACTGAACTGTTTAATTGTTAAAAGTTTTGCGCTAGACGCGAGACTATTCCGTCTAGCGCTGAAGATGGTCGGCAATACCAACCAAAATGCAAACGTGTCATTTAGAATAAAATACATTGTAACATCTGATGTGTTAATTACATAATGTAATTAAGCACTTGTAGGCAGCTGGCAATCAAAACTAACTTAAGGTAAAAGCTATAAACGATAAATTTACATTTGTGGTGGTGGGCCTACATATAGAAAAGATATAGCCCTCTTCGACAAAAGGCCTTGTAGTGCAAAGTTCTTATACAGTTTAGAACAATTGATGGCATAAAAAACATCATATTGCACGTAAAAAAGAGCATAGAGCACTCCTTCTATACTTGAAATTCAACTTGCACTGTCCACTCTATACATACACTATTTATGGAGGCTAAACAATATGCATGTATGTTCAGCAACATATGTTTCCTTCCCCCTAAAACGAGAGATTTTAGCAGTAGACAATTTATTATTATGTAATTTCACTTTCGACTGTGAAAATTGATCGGACATATGAGCTGTAACAATTTATTTTTGGGGACCGTCTGGATAGCAACCCTGCAACCCTTCTCAAATACTCTCGAATAATATTTCTTAACATATCCACGATTGCTCATTTACCGCCACATGAGTTTTCGTTGAAAGTCCATGTTGTGTTTGCGATAGTAAGAGCCGATGCTTCAAGGCTTTTGTACAACGTTAGTTTTACTGTTATTGAAATAAGTTAATGATACAAAAAAAACTCAAATTGAATTTTTTTTCAGTTTACAAGTTAGAATTTAAAAGTCCACGTGGTGTAGTGGTTAGAATGACCGCTGCGTAACCTGAAGATCCCTAGTTTGAATCCCGTTGATAAACACGATTTGTTTTGAGTGATTCCTCGGACGGAATATAAACCCGTTCAATTAGGATACTTACTGCTTTAAATCAGAACTTACAACAGGTGGGTGAACGGGTTTACTTTCAAAATGTGGTACTAACCATATCACCTTCTCGCATGCCGATACATTCGATCAAGATAATGAGGTACTGTAAGTATTTCTAAGCAAAAGCCCGAAAGAGGCTGTAGTGCTAAAGCCAAGAAAAAACTTATTTTGAAAAAATCACTGAACAAAAATGAAGGATTTTAAAGGCTTCGAAAATGTTTTTAATAGATAGGGAAGTTCATGATGTAAATATTTGGATTAATATTAGCTTTAGGTAATAATTCAATGGAAAACTGGCAGAAAAGCATGCATGGAAATCTTAGAATATTTATAAAAGCAAACTTTCAAATATACTTAATAACAATAATGAATTAATGTATGAAAACTAAAATTTCTATGATATAAAATTACACCTCAGCAAGTTTATTATGAAGGGAACACTTTCTTATCAAATATCTTTCACTAACCTCTTCTAGCATTTTCTCAACACTCCAACTTTCAACTAATTCCTAATAAAATGCGACTTGCATTTCAAATGCACAACTCAACCGCTCATAGCATGTTGACACGATGGTTAGAATAGTGTGAGGAATTTCGTCAGTTCATAGCTGGAGGGTTATGTTTTGTGATGTTTCTAAAGGTTGCATGATTCTTCGTCTTCAGAATACTGAAACTGACTTGATAACAAGCAGCCATCAACAATACATCCTTTATTCTGTTCCTTTACTAAGTGTTTCTAGTTTGTTAGCGTGTATATTTTACCTCACAAAGCTGGAAGAGAATGTTTTTGTTGATTTTAGGTGTATGAAAATAAAAATAAAATATTGAATATGGAGTTCAGATTTTTATCTTGAAAGTAGACGTTGAATTTGTTTATTTTGTGCTTTTAACTTGATTCAATGTAGGCTTTTGAACCGAACATAATGTATAGTATTCAGTTTCTGTTATTTATGACATGCACTATAGATAAGATAAAGAAAGATTATTAAAAGTACGTGCAAAATTTTTAAGTGTTTCATAGTTTTGTTGTTTGTTCAATTTTCCTGCAACTTATAAGAAAGCCTAAATATTAAGACCTAATTCGGCCTTTTATTTTCTTAGGCTTTCACCTTGCGACCACTAGGCATGCATAATAATGGCATCCAATTTAGAAAATGTTGAGCTAGGCTTTCTTCTTGATTTCCGCATGAACCTTCCACGTTGAGTTTCTGAATTTCCTTAAGTGAAGCATGGTTTCCCGATGAAGCCTCAATTAGGATACTACATTAGGCCCCCATCAGGTGGGCTATGAGCCTGCATTATTTAGGTATCTCGCACTATTTCTTCACAAAGCCAAAATACACATTTAGACGTACATGATGTTGTTTCTAGATGGAAAGTTCAGAATTGATAGTAACTAATGAATTTTCACCTTATTTGTGAATGCTTTGGCAAATAGTTTGCTGGAAATTAAAATATATATAGAGGCTCTAAAGAGTCCCCATGCTGAAGATTGTATGAACAGCATGCTTGTACTTCAGCCTTTTCAAATTTATTGTACACGTTTTTATCAAAATACCTCAAGCTCCTGATCAGACCCATCTCCCATAAAACAACGTATGATCTCTGCTAGCTCCAAGTACTCATTATACTCCTCAGCTAGGCAGTAAGCTCTCAGCCTGTCTCTTCATCCCTGAATAAAGCCCCGCAGTTTGTCAAAAAATGTTCGGGCATTTCATCTATAGAAGCTACCTCCTCCCCCCTATTCTCTTTAAATCCATTTTCAGAAGATATCCGCTTTGTTCTCTCCCAACTCTTTCCATTCTTCTTCATACATATATGATACACACATAAAAAATTAACTTATTTATCCGTTTTTATGTTAACATCGCAGTAGCCGCAATCTCTTCATCAGTTGAATCGGTGGATGTGTGGACATCTTTATCAATGCTGTCAAATTCATCAAATTTGATGCGTGGGAGTTCGAAATCAAGCTGTCCAGCCCACTTTCCTAAAGATTTACAACTTCCTGCAACTATTAATTGCGACTGGTTTCTTGCCCATCCTGTATGTTTGAAGCAGTTAGCAATTGATTGAGGAGAAATCTCTACCCACGCCCAGTCCAACATAGAAATAACATCTAGAACGGTAAATTTTGGGTCTACACCTTTGGTTTAGTGATCACGGATCAATTTTAACACAATTTGCTTGAGTTGAGTAATATAAGGTTATCCATTTTACGCTTCGGAAAGTAAAGCTAAAGAAAGTACATAAAATATTTAGATGGAAACAAAGTTTTTAATTCAGTATAAATATTGAAACTTGCCATTATACGTGAAATACAACATCATTCAAATGTCTTCCACAGGACCTCTTATAGGCCTCAATCCTTTTGAGGTAACTTTCAAAGACTTTTCGGCAATATCTCGGCCATAACTTCACGAATATTGGTTTTCAATTGCTCAAGAGCTTGAGGACTGTTTGCGTAAACACGATCTTTCGCATATCCCCATAAAAAGAAATCCAAAGGTGTTAGGTCGCAGGATCTTGCGGGCCAATTGACATCACTCAATCTCGAAATTACGCGTCCTGGATTTTTCTCTTCCAAAAGTGCTCGATTAGCCTGTGTAGTGTGGCTTGTGGCCTCGTCCTGTTGGAACCACATGTTCTCCAGATCATAATCTTCAATTTCTCTCCAAAAATAATCGATTAACATCCGTCCATAGCGGTCAGAATTGACTGTAATGGCTCTTCCTTGATCGTTTTCAAAGAAATACGAGCCAACAACACCACCAGACCATAATGCACACCAAACGGTCACTTTTTCCGGATGCAAAGGCCTTTCTCCGATCACGTGAGGATTTTTGCGGCAATTCTGTTTATTGACGTAACCACTGAGCAAAAAATGAGCCTCGTCACTAAAAAAAATTTTGTTCGAAAAATCGTTATCAATGGCTTGTTATTCAATCACCCAATTCGCATACATTCTGCGTTGTGTATGGTCTTGAGGCTTAAGTTCTTGAGTGAGCTGGATTTTGTGCGGATGGAGATGCAAATTGAAATGCAAAATTCGCCACAATCAGCCGTAAGACAAGCCCAAATTTTTGGCACGTCGAGGAATCGACAAATTCGGGTCTTGCTTCACACTTTGAGCAACGACAGCGATATTTTCAGCAGAACGAATATTGCGATGATGCACAGGCCTTGCAATATCAATAACCGATCCAGTCTCATCAATTTTTCTCACTGTGTTCGTAATTGTTTGCTGTGTAGGTCGATTATGTCGACCGTAATCGGCTCGTAAAGCCCTAAATATTGATACAGCAGAATCACCATTTTTATAATCAAATTTAATATTTTTAACGCGTTCTTTGATTGCTAAACGATCCATATTTTCAAAAGGCAAACGATCAACTAAAAGAAACACACTTTGGATGACATTTGATTCTAGCAAATGTCAAATCGTAGACTTATACTTTCCCAACCATGAAATGGATAACCCTGCTAGCTCAGTTGATAACAAAGTGAAGTCTACATGACCAGTACAGCTGTTAACAGATAGTAAACTTTTCTGTTTTTTAAGGTTTTGTACTAAAATACAAAACCCTATTGTAATCACGACCTGCGTCCATCTGTCCGTTCGTCCGTCTGTATGTCACAGCAGTTTTCCTCCGAAACTATAGAAGCTACAGCCATGAAACTTTAGGGAAAGGTCAGAAGTGGTGACTTCTTGAAAGTTTTTAGGATGAAAAATGTTTCAAAGGGGTTTAACGAAGGGCTCCACATATAGGGACGTTAGCGATCGAAAAATTTGTTCACCATTGGAAGTCGAATAGGGTGTCATTAGAAACGTCTTAATCAGATCTTTTCAAAACAAGTCTTAAAATTGTCTTATCAGTACCGTGGGGGCAGGGGAGGGGAAATTGCACGAATTTTTCGCGTATCCCCCTCGTGATTGGACACCTTCTATCCGAAAAACCTGAAAAAAATCATTGATGTAGGGCTTTATGTGTACAACAACAACGAATACGTGAGAAGTGGAAATTCGCTCAACTTTGTTAGTAATAGTATGATTTATCGATTTTATGTTTTCTTGAAAAAAAATCTTAACGGTACCCTTTAATTACACAGATGACTATTTATAAGCCTGATATGCCCTGAAAGTTTCATAAAGATCGAATGGTATTTAACGAAGTTATAGCGATTTGAATTTTCCTGTATTACTATGAAACAATATGCGCTGTATTACTATGGAAACATATGGCTATGGAACAATATGCCCTTGTTACCGACTCAGACACTACAGCTTTGCTAGGAGTTGCATGAAAATTTTAGAATGAAAGGTATCTCAAATATCTTTCAGAGTTGGTTCAGCTAGTGGTATCAGTAATCGTTAAAGAAAATGGTGGCTGTTTTAAATGCTAAGATTGAATAATTTTGAGATGTTTTTCCCCAACTTCAACGTTTAAGGTGCACGCTTTGAACACTTGATTCAATTTAATGAATGACTGAAGATGAGTACCTACAATTAATACTCATATGTGAAACAATTCGAGGAGGCAGGAGATAGCTCCTAGCAAAAGGGCTTTATAACCATTCTAGAACTCGGAAAAATTGGCCATGAATTGATGATTACAGGACAGAGGAGTTGCCCTTGCAAAAAAAATTTTACAAAGGTAGCTGATATGTGTATCAAATGAAAGTTATTTATGGCAGCTTTTCAAAACAGTTGTTAAACTGAAAGTTTTTGCTTCAGTGGGGGCACAGGGGGGGGGGGATTCATAAAAAATGCATTTCCTCCCTCGTGAATGGACACTTGTGATCTAAAAAATCTGAAAAAATTATCAAGGGAGATATTTATGAGTATAACAATAACAAAAGCCTCAGAAGTCAAAATTCGTTCAACTATTTTTAAAAAAGTATGATCTTCTAATTTCATATTTTCTCCAATAAAATCGTCTTTTACATGTTTCTTGATTTTATTCGTTGCTGGTGACTGCATTTTGTAGGTTAAGTACAAAACCCTTCTGACATGAGCATGAATTTGTCTACCCAACTTGTTTTGAATTCAATCATCCTATTTATCCACATATTGTTGGTTAAGTACAAAACTCTTTCGACATGAGCGAAGTTCTGTCTACTCAACATGTTTTAATCTTGTTTCATGGTCCCATTCTAACAACCATGCAGAAAAAATTTATCTTGCTATCCATGTATTCTTATTATTTTTGTAGATCACTAGTGAACTTTTCACATTTTCGAAACACCGGGGCTTTGCATATTTACCAGCAATTAAGGGTCGACGCTTTGCCGTCCCGTTCATTTGGGCTGCAATCATGGCTGTTGATCTTTCTCTTGACAATTTCCTGTCAATACATTTCTTAATTTCGAACTGCACAGTTCAGACTGGTTTCTTAAACAGACCTGTCCTTTCAGCACTGAAAATTTCGTCGTCTTCGTTACCTTTTATTGCTTCTGAGGATACATACACTTGCCAGAAAAAGTATCCGTACAACATCAAAAGAAAGCAACATATTAGTCAATTCATGCTAAAGAAAGCTGCTAGATTTGAATATTCAAGCAACAATATTTATTCATTCATGAAACTATCTTTTCTTTAAATTTTTCCTGTGGTCTGAAAATCTAGATCTTACAAAATAAAAACAAAAAAGCCTCACTTAAACGAACCAGAAAAAGTATCCGTACATGACAATATTAATTTGAAATATTTAAATATTTTATCACATATCGGGGCTTAATAACTTTTCGGATAACCTTTTTTCTTAAGGACCTCCTTAAGTTGATTTGGCATGAAGTGAACCAATTATGTTACGTCCTGCTTGGTAATTTTGCCCCATTCACTTACAATGAAGTTTTTCAGCACTTCCTTCGAGGTTATGCCGTGCTGACGGATCCTGCGCTCCAACAAGTCCCACAAATGCTCAATGGGATTAAAGTCCGGGGATTTGGGCGGCATACACAGTTGATGTTTTGAATTGTAGAGCAATTAAAGCTTCACAGTGGGTGCTGTGTGCTTGGGATCATCTTGCTTGAACTAGGAATCGTCACCAAGCCTCAACTGCTGAACGTTTTGCTTCAAATTCACCTTCAAAATATTAAGGTAACCGTATTGATTCTATAAACACAAGATGGCCTACTCCTTCTGCCACCATACACCCCCAGACCATCACATAACCTCCACCATGTTCCACAGTTGTTACGAGATTTTCTTTTTCAAGGGCAGTACCGCTCTTCCGCCACACTAACTTTCTTTCTTTAGTGCCAAATATCCAAAATTTGGTTTCATCAGAGAATAGGACCTGTTCTGTAAACGCGGGTGGCTTTTTTATATATTTTTTTGCGAAGCCTACACGTTTTTTTCTGTTCACTTCCGAAATATATGGCTTATTACCTACTATGCGTGAGCGATATCCATCTCTCTAAAGTATTTTTCGTATGGTATCTTCATGGAGAACCTTGCCAAAAGAGTTTTTATAAATGTAACAATTTGGGAAGCAGTTACTCGAGAATTCTTTTTAACTGCCTGCAAAACGTTTCTTTTTTCGCACCTAGTCAGTATGTAGGGTCAACCACAATGAGGCTTTGATAAAATCGAACTAGTTTTATTAAATGTTTTCACCACATACTGGACAGAGGAATTAGTTCTGCCAACTATTTGACCAATTTCGCGGTAAGTTTCCCTTCACTCTTAAGTTTCAGCATAATGTTCCTCTCCTCAGCACTGATTTCGCTAATTTTGCGCGTCATCATGTATTCTAGTGCATAAAAAATTAAAAAAAAACTTCACTCACTTTTAAACCTATCAGTACTTAAAGTAGAGAACTATAATCGGACCTTAAAACATAAGTATGCATCTGCATATGTCAATGCATAACACGGGGAGTCCCCCAGTACAGATACTTTTCCGGTCTATTGTGACATAAAGTGATTTGAAGCCTTTTTAAATAGTAAGTATTATGAAACTTACTGGAAATCATGCAAAAGTGTAGATTTTTTGATATTGTAAAAGAAATTATTCAAATGAAGTAGACAAACCCCTTTTTATTTTACAAAACCCTAAAAAGCATGTACGGATACTTTTTTTGAATGCTTTCTTTTAAAATACCATAAAATCTACAATTTTGCATGATTTCCAGTATGTTTCATAAAAGTTACGATTTGAAAAAGACTTGAAACTCAAAAAAAATCAATTTATGGCAACACAATAGACGAGAAAAAGTATCCGTACAGAACAAACTGCGGGATTCCCTGTATTAGGCGATTACATATGCAGATACATGTTAATGTTTTTAGGTCCGATAATGGTTTTACTTTAAGTTGTGATAAGTTTAAAGGTAAGTGCAGTTTTTTCTAATCTTTTGTGGACTAGAATACATGATGATGCCCAAATTTGGCGAAATCAGTGCTGAGGAGAGAAAAATTTATGCTGAAACTTAAGGGTGGAGGGAAAATTTACCATGAAATTGGTCAAATAGTAGGCAGAACTCATTACCCTGTGGTGTAAAAATTTAATACAACTGGTTCGATTATGTCAAAGCCACGTGGTGGTCGACCCTCCATACTGACTAAACGCAAAAAAAGAAACGCTTTGCAGGCAGCTAAAAAGAATTCTCGAGTAACTGCTTCCCAAATTGTTACAAAATAAAAAAACTCTTTTGGTAAGGTTCTCCATGAAGATACCATACAAAAATTCTTTAGAGAGATGGATACGGCACATGCATAGCACATAAGAAGCCATACATTTCGGATGTGAACAGGAAGAAACGTGTAGTTTTCGCAAAAAAATATATGAACAAGCCACCCAAGTTTTGGGAACAGGTCCTATTCTCTAATGAAAGCAAATTTTGCATATTTGGCACTAAAGGAAGAAAGTTAGTGTGGCGGAAGAGCGGTACTGCCCTCAAAAAAGAAAATCTCGTAACAACTGCGGAACATGGTGGAGGTGATTTGATGGTCTGGGGGTGTATGGTGGCAGAAGGAGTAGGCCATCTTGTGTTTATAGAATCAACCGTGGATCAATACGGTTAGCGTAATATTTTGAAGGTGAATTTGAAGCAAAGCGTTCAGCAGTTGAGGCTTGGTGACGGCTTCTGGTTCCAGCAAGATAATGACCCCAAGCCCACAGCACACGAAGCTTTGATTGCTCTACAATACAAAAAATCAACTGTGTGCACTAGCCCAATCCCCAGACTTTAATTCCATTGAGCATTTGTGGGACTTGTTGGAGCGCAGGATCCGTTAGCACAACATAACCTCTAAAAAAATGCTGAAAAACTTCATCGTCGATGAATGAGGGAAAATTACCAAGCAGGACACAGCACAATTGGTTCACTCCATGTCAAATCGACTTAAGGAAGTGCTTAAGAGAAAAGGTTATCTGACAAGTTATTAAGGGCTGATATGTAATAAAACATTTAAATATTTCAAATTAATATTGTCATGTACGGATACCTTTTCTGTTTCGTTTAAGTGAGGCTTTTTTGTTTTTATTTTGTAAAATCTAGTTTTTAAAGGAATGCCACAGGAAAAATTTATAGAAAAGATAGTTTCATGAATGAATAAATGTTGTTGCTTGAATATTTAAATCCAGCAGCTTTCTTTAGCATGAATTGACTAATATGTTGCTTTCTTTTGATGTTGTACGGATATTTTTTCTGGCAACTGTTCGTGAGCCATGCGTGAGGTACAGATTTCAACTTACCAGAAATTTCTCAGAGCACAATTTCGTGTGTTTTTCTAAAGTAATGTACTTAAATTACTTACATCCTTTCCCATAACTATGGCAAATACACTCGTTTTGCTTTGCAAAAGTAGACTATTACCAAAATTATTATTTGTCCCTTGCTGTTTGAACGACTGCCAAATTGCTTCTTCAATCCCGGGATGTGTGCTCGATGTAGCTTTTTAGGGTTTTGTAAAATAATTTTACAAAACCCTATTAAAATCGCGTCCTTTCTGTCCGTCCGTCCGTCACACCACTTTTTTTCCAGACAATATAAGCTAGAAACATTAAATTTTGCATAGAGGTGTAAAGTGGTGCCCTCTACAAGGTTCAATTACAAAAAAAAATTATAAGATATTTATAGAGGGTCTCCCTATAAAGGGGAGTGGCCCCCGAAAAACAAATTTGATCAAAGGTAGCCGATATGGATACCAAATGAAAGGTCTGGAGGAGAACTTTTCGAAACTGAAATTTCTTGCTTTAGGGGCGCACAGGAAGGGGAAATACACGAAAAATGTGTATTCCCCCCTCGCGATTGGACACATGTGACCTGAAAAATCTGCAAAAAATAAAGATAGATTTTTATAAGTTCAACAACAAAAAATACCTTAGATGTCAAAATTCGCTCAAATTTTCCAAATAAAATTGTATGGATACCTTTAAACTTAACGAAACCCAATATTTAAGTAGTCTTACAAAAGGTTCTAATACTCTGCAAGTTTCAATCGAATCATATTCATGGAAGGTTTAGTCATTTGAAATTTCTCCAAATACAATAACAATAACACACAATTTTGGAATTTGATGGACTTTCCATCGAATCAGACACTGCAGTTTTGGTTTGATCTTTTTGAAATTTTTAAATAAGATCAATAATATAAATATTTATTTGTATTCATTTTATTTGCTACAAAAAAGCGACGGTTGAAGATAGAGAAACAATGGATTTTCTTTTAAACGAGAACATCTGTTTGACATGTTTCTTGACTTTATCGGTCACCAGTAGGTGACTACATTTCGTAAGTTGGATACAAAACCCTTCTGACACGAGCATAGGTCTGTCTACTGAACTTGCTTATTTTATGAACATCGCTCGTTAAAGGCTTTTTCTATTGCATTACGATTTTTTTTAATTGTTTTATTGTAGAGTAACGAACATCTGATATTTAGCAATCTCTACGTTTGTCTGTCTATCCTCCAATCGCCATAAGATCTTCTACCGAAAACTGCCTTCCACATGTTATCTTCTTTTAATTCTTTTGCCTCATTTAGATACTCACCGAGAACAGACGAATAGGCACGAACACGAATATGTAAACAACTTTCTCAGGTGTATTCGGTATTCGCCTCAACTTTTCCTCCGTTCGGTGGCAGTTTGTTGGCACGAGTGAAAGGATTGTTCGTCGATATTCGCGAGCGGTATTTTCATATTCGTCATTATTCATTTTACTAGTGATCGTTGTCGCGAGTGGGTGCTTAGTGTTTGTAGAATGGGTTTTTTTGCTATGGAGTGGACAAATGATAAGACGCTAACTTTCATAGAATATTACCAGGGAGAACCAGTGATATGGGATCCTAAGCATCGGTTACACAAAGATAAGAAAGCGATAAACGATGCTTGGATCCGTATCATGACAGCGATGAAGGTTCCAGTAATAGAATTGAAAAAGAAAAAGGACTCGCTCATGGCGTCCTTTAGGTTTTATATGCAGATAAAAAGCATCCATTCAATCTGGTGCAGTAGCAGAAGAACAATATACGCCGATCTGGTTTACATATGATGCAATGGAACAATTCCTATCGCCTGTGTACGAATGCATTCCGACCATGAACACGGAAGAAAGAAGTTGGAGGATAGGCAATGAAGATGTAAGTATTTAAATAGTTCATTTTTAGGGTTTTGTACTAAAATACAAAACCCTATTGCAATCACGACCTGTGTCCGTCTGTCCGTCCGTCCGTCCGTCCGTCCGTCTGTATGTCACAGCACTTTTTCTCCGTAATTATAGAGGCTACAGCCATGAAACTTTGTGGAAAGGTCAGAAGTGGTGACCTCTTGAAAGTTTAAGGGTGAAAAAATTTTTCAAAGGGGTTTAAGGGGGGTCTCCCCATATAGGGAGTTGACCCCTCAAAAAAAATTTTTTACCATTGGTAGTCGAGTAGGGTATCATTGGAAAGGTCTCAATGAGATCTTTTCAGAATTGCCTTATGAGTACCGAGGGGGGCAGGGGAAGGGGAAATGTACGAACTTTTCGCGTACCCCCCCCTCGCGACTGGACACCTTCCAGCCGAAAAATCTGAAAAAAATCATGAATGTAGGCCTTAATAAGTACAACAACAACAAATACATGAGAAGTCGAAATTCACTCAACTTTGTTAATAATAGTATGATTTATCGATTTTATGTTTTCTTGAATAAAATCTAAATGGTACCCTCAAATTCAATAAAATTTAGCAAACAGATGACTATTTATAAGATTGATCTTTTCTGAAAGTTTCATAAAGATCGAATAGTATTTAACGAAGTTATAGCGATTTGAATTTTCCTGTATTACTATGGAACAATGTGCCCTGTATTACTATGGAAACATATGACTATGGAGCCATATGCGCTTTTTACTGACTTAGACACTACAGCTTTGCTAGGATTTGCATGAAAATTTCAGGAATGATAGATATCATGAAGATGACTACATACAATTGAAACAAGTCGAAGAGGCAGGAGAAAGCTCCCAGCAAAAGGGCTTTGTAGCCATTCTAGGATTCGAAAAAAAAGGCCATGAATCGATGCTTACAGTACAGAGGAGTGGCCCCTGAAAAAAATTTCATAAAAGGTAGCCGATATGAGTATCAAATGAAAGTTCTCTATGAGAGCTTTTCAAAAAAGTTCTTAAACTGACAGTTTTTGCATCAGTAGGGTCACAGAGGGGGGGGGGGGGGGGGGGGAATACATGAAAAATGTGTTTTCTCCCTCGCGAATTGACACCCGTGATATAAAAAAATCTGGAAAAATTATCAAGCGAGATATTTATGGGTATAACTTTAACAAAAACCTCAGAATTCGAAATTCTTTCAACTTAGTTAATAATCGTATGATCCTCAAACCTGACGTGTTTCTTAATTTTATTCGTTGCTCGTTACGGCATTTTGTAAGTTGAGTACAAAACCCTTCTGACATGAGCATAGGTCTGTCTACCCAACTTGTTCATATTTCATATATTCTATAACATGGACACCCTATGACCGGGAAGAACAGAAGCAGCTGCCAAATTTTGTTTGTAAGAAAAAATGGTGTTTAAAAAATAAAACGCGATAGTGTATTCTTATTCATTTTATTCTCATAGTTATGTGTGAACATCAGTTTGTTAAATTTAGGATATAAATTACGTGCATATGTAGTATATCAATTTATGATAAATTTTGAAAATATGTTGCAAATTCGTCTCTTATTTGCATAACACTTTGAGTTGATCTGCGTGATATTTGTGAAAGTGGTATAAGACCTAATGTGTCTTCTTGCATTTGCCTCCAAGATCCTTCTTGAATGATTATACCATTCTTAATAGTATCAAAAGTCCCGTGCGGTGCGTATATGTTTTGCGACCTTTTACTTCCGCGTAAAAAATTATGTAATAGTATACAAGTCATTGTAATGACACGCACATTTTCAACATCAATTGCAACAGGGTTCTTAAACACTCTAAACACGGATGAAAGAATTCCGAATACATTTTCGACCACCATCCGAGCACTTGATAGTTTTTGATTGAATTGACGTTTAATTGAGTTTGGCTCTTGGTTTCTTGGATATGGTTTCATTAAATGATTGTGTAACGCAAAGGCACCGTCGCATATAAAAACATAGGGAACATTTTTTTCTCTACCCAGTAAAGGACAATCTGGAGGCAAATTCTGTTATTTTTTTATACAAAATAATATTTAGACTACTGTCACTTATGCGCCCTTGACTACCAATATCAGCAAAAATAAAGTTAAAATTACTATATACTAATGCTAACAGTACTAAACTAAAAGACTTTTCGAAATTCCAAAAAATCTGATCTACTTTTTGCCGGGCATGTAATCACGATATGTTTGCCATCAAGTGCTCCAATGCAATGCGGAAATGTTTTTTTTTAATTCTTCTATTGCTAATCATTTCTGCGTAGAGCATGGCATCTGAAATATAAAAATATTAATTTTCGTTTTAGGTGAATTGAGATGAAAGTGACATGACCCCTACTTGGGATGAACAATTACTAGTGCCTAATTCCACACGAAGAAAAGTAAGAAAGCGTTTAAATTCTACTCAAATCGAAAACTAAATAGGTGAAATATTTACCACTCTAAAGAGAGTTTTAGATTCAAATGATAAGATCGAAGATGAATGCGACCTTTATGGAAAGTTATTAGCTTGGAAGCTTAGGCAATATTCACGTAGTGACTGGCAACGATTGATGTTCAAAATAGATGGAATGTAACTTAGAAACTCACCAGAAACATCGCCGCATTCATCCCAATACCAATCATCGTCATATTCATCAACACCTTCACCAATAAATCCACTAACGGCAGCCCCACAAGGCATAGAAATACAACTACAAAAAAAACATAACGCAATATTCATCAGACGATACATCAATGCAAGCAACACCAAACAAGGGACGAAGAATTCCACCTAAGCACACGATTGAAATTTTATCAGAAGCCATAATTCCGTCGCGGCATCAAAGAATAATTAATCTGCCGACGCGTTCTCAAAACATTGTCCAACAAGCTTACAAAACTGCATTATTTTATGAAGATGTTACTCAATCACCACTATAAATATTTTATTGTGTTATTTATCAGATTTTTATTTAATACATTACAAAGAAAACATTTCAGTGTTTTACTCACCATTATCTCATCCTTTAAAACTGCATCGAATGCTTCGCACACTTCGGTTATAATCTGTGATATAAGCGGAGCAGACACTTTTAATAAAAAATCAAGGCTTTTATAAGAATCACCAGCTGCCAAATATCTCGGTGCTGTTGCAAGTCGAAATTTCGCTGGTACTGCATTTCTAAATGAAGTGTTTTGTTTAGCAATAATAGGCTCAACTTTGCTAAGCAGAAATTCAAAATCTGCTAACGACATCCTGGTAAAGTTGTCGAACTCTCCTGGCGGTTCACACACCATTTCCGTGATCATTTTCTTCATTCCGTGCCTAACAAACAATCTCAAATTAGATAAAACATAAGCACCTTAACAATCGCATCCTGCCTATCCATCTACTATCCTTTCTTTACACTTAACAAAATAGGAAACAAACCAATTAAGTGAAAAATTTTGTTAAACTTTCGTCTTTACAAGGCGAGGTGTGCAATTAAATAATATAACACATATAGTAGAAATAGTTTATTTACCTGTTCCGGCTGCGGTTGATGGCTGTTATCTATCATCTTCGTTGTCGTCTTTTTTTTGTTGTTGTCTTGAATTAAACGATAAGCCTTGAAAAGGCATAAAGCCGGAGCAGCAAGTCGCGCTTCCTTCGTGTTTTACATATCAATCTGCACTGAAAATAGACGAATATATAGACGGGTCTTTTCGTGGTCATATTCGTCCACGAATTATTCGCCGAATCATTCGGCAAATTTTTCGCCGAGTATCCAAACCAGGCATTTGATTTAAACATAAGAAGTCGGTCGAGAAATTACTGGCGCACTTTTGAACTGAAACTCGGAAGAATAGTCAAGACAGAGGAAAAACTTTTTGCTCCAACAGTGGAAAATTGTTTGGAATAACAAACCATTTTCTAAAATATTCATTTAGGAAATTTCGATATTGCTTACCTTTATATCCGATAAACAATACAAGTATTTCAATATAGGGATAAATATGTAAATACGGATTTTGTAAACAATATTTCGTTCTAAGCGCAAACTTTGAGAAATACAAGTAATACGACGAAGACAATGTGTTGTCGAATTTTTAGGTCTTTGTAAAAAATTTTTTACAACTAGTTTCGCGACTTGTCTGTCCGTCTGTCCGTGCGTCACAGCTAATTTCCTCAGAAACTATAGAAGCTAGAATGCTCAAACTTTGTGAAAAGGTCAGAAGTGATGGTCTCTCAAAAGTTGAGGTCTTAACAAAAATTAAAAATTTTTTTAAGGGGGTTCCCCCCTTAATAACGAATTGGCCCATGAAATTTTTTTTTAATCAAAGGCAGTCGAGTGTGGTATCAAATGAAAGGTCTTGATTAAAACTTTCAGAATCTGAGATAAAAAAAATCATTTTATGAATTAGGGGGTCCAGGGGAAGGCAAAATGTACCAAAAATTTCACTATAAAGAAAAAGAAATGCCGTTAATAGCAAAAAATAACATCAGACAAATAACCACCACGACCACACTTACAGGACCATATCCTTTTCATGAAATTTTCCATAACCATATCGCAAAGTGGCTGCCCTATGTCCTCGATAACCTCACGAATTTCATCTTTGAGGTCTTAAATCGACGCTGGGCTGTTGGCGTAGGCCTTCTTTTTCACGTGGCCCCAAAGGAAGAAGTCGTAAGGTGCTAAATCACAAGATCTATTCAAAATAACACCTCTTATTGGAAAACCCTATATATATTTAAAATTGACCATTTTACGATTTTTCATTGTGTTTAAAAAATTTTTGTCGATCTTTATCATGTAAAAGCCGAAACCGTCAATTTATTTCAAAATCCTAGGATGATTACAAAGCCCTTCTGACGGAAGAACTCGCCTGCCTGCTCAACTTTTTCATCCTATCTCCGACGTACAAACTGTGAATTTTCAGGGAAGACTTGAAAAGCTAACTCTTCAAAAAAGCATAAATATAAAATAACACTGCATGTTCACCAACTACGAACTTTTACCAAATTTTTTTTTTATTTATGATACCTTATTAAAATTGGTGCCGGTCTGTCCTTCCATCCGTCCGTCCATGCGTTACAGCAACTTTTCTCAAGAGCTATAGAAGCCACAGGCATCAAATTATGTGAACAGCTCAAAAGGTTCTGATTAATTTAAGTTCCATAGTAAAAAAAAAGAAATTTCAAAGCCTTTTAAGGGGGAATGATTTTTAAACTTCTTAATGATTACTATTTAATTAAAGTATGTATGCAGTTTTATTTATCCTTTAAATTGTACTAAATGTTCTCATTTACATTGTCATATGTATAAATTTCCAATTTTGAGTCATTTGAACCAGTATGGTAGTAATATGTTCAGTGTTTTTTTTTTGTTTGGGAGGTGAATGCCAATTACGCACAGAGTGTGGGACTCCCATGCTCGCAAGAAGACGACTGGACTACCCACTAAACACCTCCCCTGCCAACGTGAGAACCTAGCCTGGAACCGTTTGATACATTACTTTGGGCCAGGTCTCGTTTCAAGCTGGGGGATCCATTTCCTAGCGGGAGGGGAGAGGGGAAGCGGAAGTACCAGAAAAGCAATCCCCTAGCATCAACGCCCCCGGCTGATGTGAGTCCCTTTATATTTTAGGACTGCCCGAGCATACTGTGCCAGTTGGTTCTATTTGTCAACCGATTCGAGCATCGCCGCAACTATTTTATCCGGATTGAGCTTTCCCGTCTCCGTGTAGAGGTTACTTCGCAGTCTGACCCATTCTATGCACGCAAAAAATGTGTGACAGACACTCCCCTCCTCTACTGGGTAAAATTGACAATCGGGGGACCGTGCCTTACCAATCTTGTGCAGGTAAGACTGAAAACACCCATACACCCTCCAAAGCTGGGTCAGATAGAAGTCAATCTCACCATGCCTTTGATTTAGCCTCAGTCTCACATCCGGGATGAGCTGCGCAGTCTACCTTTCCTTCGTGCAATTCACCCAAGACTGCTGCCAATCCTTGAGCGAGCGTTGTCTCTCCTCGCGGACAACCATCTCCCTTGCATTCTCGTTTCGGCGCAGGTAAATAGCGCAGCACTCTCTAGCAAGGAGGACGACAGGTATCATGCCTCCAAAAACTCTCATCGCCAAACCAGAGACTGTTGGATACGAAGATGCAATCCTCAGTGCTCCTCTTCTCTGTACTTGTGCCAAGCGTTTTCGGTATGCCTCCCTACTGAGAGCATCGCCCCATACTTCTGCTCCGTACAGTAGCATTGAGCCTACAGCACTCATCAAGAAGTGTCTTTTTGATGGGCTGGGCCCCCCTACGTTGGCCATAAGTCAACTCAGAGCTGATACTCCCGAAGCAGCCAGGTACTTAGTGTTTAACATACAATATTAGGTAAACATCGCATGCATTGGACATTTTATTTTCTTGTTGTTATGTAAACAATACACCACTGGACTTAATGAACTTCTGGGAAAATTCTGAAAAAGGGAAGTATTGTATATGTAAATGGGAAGCATGGCTTCTGAGTGAATGAGCTTATGAGCTAGTCCAATTCATTCTGCATGTTTTTCAGTTCTTGGATTTGATTGAATTGTTTTTTCCCTTGACAAAGGCTAGCACGGTTATAATAATTTTTTGTTTTGTATCGTGTCGTTACAGTGCGCTCCTATCCAATAAATACATCATTTAATCATAGTAAGTTCTTAATAGTCCAGGTAGGAGCTTCACCGGCTTGGGAGAAAATGTTCCGGTAAAATTTTTTTGTAGATTCTTATGTGAAAAAGGTTTCTGGTCCCTGTTTTTTGAATATTTTTTCTGGTAGTTCTGAAATTTGAATTTTCCAGTTCAAAAACGTATTTTTAAGGTATTTTCGACCATTTCAAATAAAAAGTATCCCAAGAAATTATTTCTAAAATCAATATTTTCCCAAGCTATTTTTGATTAAGGTCTTATTTAACCCGGCACCTGCCACGTAGCTTTTTAAAACGTTACATGTCACATGGGGGTCTGACAGGTCCCCAACCTACTTTAAGGATTTTACGCCACTTTTATAGCATTTTCCTATTGGGGCAGGTTGTGAAATATGAAATACAGTACTAAAGACTTAAAAACATAAAAACAACGCATAGTTTGAACTATAATTATATTTCAGAGTTAAAAAATACATCTCTTATAAGACGTGTCGGAAACAGTTGCATTTAAATGTTAGAATTTCTAGCAGCTTTCCTCAGATTCTGGATCATGAAAACATTTTTTCACAAATATGCTTCATATGATTGAGACACTAGTGGTTAAAGCATTTTTCACAAAAAAATTTAGTTTTTTTATCATCCTTTCTTGGACATAATGAACACCTTGCTTTTTTGGTTGCTGGCTCTTTTGCCACACAATATAATTTTGATTCTACCGCGTATTGCACGTGGTATGTGGGGGTTTGCTGCTCTGTTTCTTAGCCAGTCCTTCACAAGCTCAAATCCCAAGTCTTGTAGGTACTTTCTCCGTTAAATTTGTATACTTTGGTTGTTATTTGCAGTGTGAATAATATAGCTGTTGATTCCAGCGATGTCTAACATTCTATAGAACACAACTAATGGCCATCTTCTGCATGCTCGAGCTGTGGAGTATGAGCTACAAAGCTCATCAACTTTGTCAACTCCGGACTTGGTTGAGTTATAAAAGGTAATTATATTTGGAAGCCTTTTATCTCCTGTGGTATCATCAATTGAATTGTCTTCTAAATGCATTGAGGACACCATCACTACGTTTTTATTTCGTTTGGGCACATAAGATAATATAGTCATGTTGTCTGTGAATCCAAATTATGAACTTTTAGCAGCCCTGCCTTTCGTTTGTATAAAATTTTTTGGTAGCTCCCTTTTATTTTTGCGCACGGTTCCCACATACGTTAATTTATTTCGTGGTAACTCTAACGTAAGTGGAATGCTGGAAAACCAGTTATCGCCGGTTATATTTCGACCAGAACCCAAAATAGGCTGAGTAAGCCGCATGACAATGCTATTTGCACTGTTTGATTGTGCATATGGCCCTTCAGGCTGTTGGCTTACATAGATTTCGAATGTGAAGGAGTACCAAGTTTTAGCATCTGCAATGCTAAATATTTTTATACCATATTTAGCTGGCTTACTTGGTATGTATTAGCGAAATGAACAGCGCCCTCTAAATGCAACCAATTGCTCATCCTCCGTACAATATTCAGATATTGAGTACATCTTTACACAATTATCTTGAAAAATTTGAAAAACTTTTCGGATAGGAGCAAGTTTATCTATTTGACGTCGTTCAATCCACGTGTCTATGTCATCAAATCGAATACACTTTAGTAGCATAAAATACCTATGGAGGCTCATTGTTGTTCTAAAGATTTGTATACTCAATCTTCCTTCCGACCATAAATCTTCCATATTTTGCCGTCTAGATCGAATAGATCCAGCAATGTACAGCAATCCAAATAATGCTTTTACTTCAGCAATGCTTGTTGGATAACTATGCTTATTATTTGCTTGTTTCAGGAGTTTTTTGTTGGTAGAATTTACGATGATTTGTATCATATTTTCGTTTATGAATAAATCCCAACATTTCCAAACTAACTTGCACTTTTTTGCATGTGGCTGTACCCCAGGCAAATGGACAACAATGTTTTGAGCACGGGTGCGAACGTTTCTGTTAGCAGGTGTAGTTCTCCATCTAGTTGTTCCATCTTTTCCCAAAAAAGTACTTACAATTGTAGGATTCGTCAAATCATCTTCATTGTCAGATTCCACTGAGCTTTCCGATTCAGAATCATGATAACTCAAGTGGCAAGAGTCAACTTCAGAGTCCGATGATTCATCAATCACTTCTGTATCATCAACCTCATCCAACTCTTCGAGAAGCCGTCGCAGACGATTTTGCTCTCGTTCGTACCAATCCATGAGTAAATTGATAATCTAATACAAAGAATTACAACAAAGTTATGCTAAAAATTACTCAAATACTAGCCTGTTTATCGGAAAATTCAAAAACTTTAACTGCTACTTGGGGATCTGTGGGCACCCCAACACTTATTTCACAAGATAAAGCGATGTTACAAGCAGTGACAACCAACAACAAACTCAAAACACAAATAAATCTATAGTGGATAACATAATTGAAAGGTAAGGTGAAGCTTGACACTGTTGCCAACCTTAAATATGAAATTAATGGAGAAAATATAGCATGGGGTGCTGTTGACACCCCACGTGGCAGTTGCCGGGTTAAACCTCAAAAACGATGTGAAAAACATCAAATTTTCAAAATGCAAAGCAAAACTTTAGATATGTATCCCTGAAAAAAAATTCCAACAAGTTTTTCCCAATTATTCAATGCTAACCCTTCGTTTCTAATTGTTAATTATAAGCCTACACGGAAATTTGATATGGGATTTTTATAAGTAACGAATTTTAAGATATTAAAAGCGATTAGAAGCTATACAAATGATGTTAGATATATGGGAATATTATTGACACTATGTATCATGCGCAATAATATTCAATTTCTTAATAAAATATTGCGACATTGCCAAACTTTTTTCACAATTAAATCCGGCTCAAACTACTCTCGTTAGATTTTGTTCTTCCACAATATATCTAGATATGCCTTAAATAAGTTAGAATGGTAGTAAATGAGCTTCGTACTGTTCATATATTTTTAAATAATCAAAATAGTTGCCGAAAATCGTTAACAGTTAGCCATTATTTGACTCAAGAGCACCGCATGAACGACTTTAAATTAAATTTTAGTTACACGAAAATAATTTGCTTCCGTTTGTTGTTGTCTTTTTCCACGCCTACGCTGGCCGTACAACATAAGTTTCTCTTCGAGGAAATAACAGCCTCGTATTAACAAAGTTACCTTATTAAACAGGCAAATCAGCAGCCAAGTTCCTCAAAAAAGCAAACTTCAAAAAACAGAGGTATCGAACCGTTCTTTCCGTCAGTCACTAAGCAAATAGTTTCAACTTGTGATGCACTTGTTTCGTCTGAACCAAGTAAAAGTAGTACGGTGTTGGTTCCTCTCGCTTATACTTCTCCGCGGGCTCCTGAATTTACTGTGCTTGATAGCAGTGATAGCTTTAGTAATGAGGTGCTGGTTTCTAGTTTGCCCCAGGTCCTTGAGTCAACCGTGTGTAATCAGCCAAACGTCCTAAATGATATTGGAAATTTTTTTTAAAAACAAATAGATCACTACAAGAAATACCAGCTTCTGTCGAACCCCTGGCAGCCCAAAGAAGACTATAAGTTTCCATTTTTCTTGCATTTAATTAAAGGTAAAGAGGTGAAGCGATATTTTGGACACAAGTCACTAAGTAAATACATTTGGCTAGTAATTTCACATGCAAAACATGGTTTATTTTGTAAATATTGCCCTTTCTTTGCAACTGGTGGAGTTGGTGGAGGTCAAAAAACAGTATGATTGCAAAAGCTTGCAACAAAACCGCTAATAAATTTCAAAGATGTTGCCGGGAGGAATGGAGTTTGGAGATGCATACCAATTGTCTTTATCACAAGCAATCTGCTGCAAATGGGAGAGCATTTCTCTAAATTTTTAATAAACTTAACTTGGACGGTATAAATCGTTTGCATGAATAGTGCCCAAAACTGACGATAGATACAAGCCATATGGCAGCAGCGCTTACTACCACACACATGACCATTAGTAGGCCGACTTTGCTGGCTAACTTACATGGCGTTATATGAAGAATTGTGGAGGTGCCAGCAAAAATTCGAGGTTTTGTACGGTTTAGACACGGATTTCTACAGTGAAATCCAGATGATCCATGGAGATCACAATAGCGCTCCTAGTGAAGTGAAAATTATTTCAGTTCTTATACCCGTTTAGTTTTTATCGCCTTCCAAAGTGAATTTATAGGAGTTTGTTTACATCTCAACGCTGAGCTATCAGTCGAAGGTGCAAAACGTGTGCTTCATTTGCTCGTCTTACAAAGTTTAGGAGCACAATGGGCTATACAAGGTGAATTTATAGCATGCACGGAATGCGTTCGGCACGTTTTTTATTCGGAAAATAGTATATATGACGAAATATAAGCATTTGCTAATGCCGCAGTTGGGTGACAGCTACCGGAAGCTTGTCCATAGTAGGCCGACTAATACATATGCAAATTGCTACCATATGGCTTGAATCTATCGTCAGTTTTGATAGTGCCACAAAACAATGGAAGAAAACGGAGAACGAGTTCGTCCTATAATCGAGACAATTATTTTCTTCGGCCGTCAAAATTTATAATTCCGTGGGCGCCGAGATGATCGACCAATACTTGGTAGCACCGATAATCAAAACCAATCGGATTTAACTGCAAACGAGGGGAAGTTCAGAGAACTTTTGAAGTTTCGCGTTTCTGCTGGCGATAAAAATTTAGAAAAGCATTTGCAGTCAGCTTGCTCTTATGCAACACATATAAGTAAACTACGCAATACATGCTTATTTCATGCAGAGGGAAAGAAATTCCCGAGCAAATTTTAGGTAATGAACGGGCATCACGATACTGTTCAATAATTTTTGACGAGACAACAGATGTACGAGGTGTGTTCAAAAAGTATCACGAATTTTGAATTTTCGCGAGTTACGTATATTCGAATTTCGATTTTTTTGTGGCGTTATGTTGGTACTCATGTCTGTCACTTATGCCGACAAGCTCGGCCATTTTGAATGTTCACTAAATTGGTGATAGCTGCTTTACTTGCACGTGTTTTCAATCGTCTTCGATTTATACTTATTCAAAAAAATCAAAGAACGTGTATCAAATTTTGTGTGAAAAACGAAATTAAGTGCGCGGATGCATTCCGAATGTTGACTGTGGCATACGGAGAAGCTACTTTGGACCGAAGCAACGTTTATCGGTGGTACAAAATGTTTTTAGAAGGCCGAGAAGATGTGAACGACGAAGAGCGTGCCGGACGCCCGAGCACTTCAACAACAGACGAAAAAATTAATGAAGTGGAGAAAATGGTATTGGCCAATCGTCGAATCACCGTTAGAGAAGTTGCTGAGGACCTAAACATATCGATTGGCTCGTGCCATTCGATTTTTATCAACGATTTGGGCATGAGACAGGTCGCCGCAAAATTCGTACCAAAATTGCTCATGCGACCAAAAACAGCAACGCATGAACATTGCTAATGAGATGTTAAGCTCTGTCCGCGACGAACCAAATTTGCTCCAGAGGGTCATAACTGGTGACGAATCGTGGGTTTATGGTTATGACGTGGAAACCAAAGCTCAATCATCTCAATGGAAGCTGCCGCATGAACCAAGACCGAAAAAAGCGCGCCAAGTTCGGTCGAATGTGAAAGTTTTGCTGACAGTTTTCTTCGATTGCAGGGGCGTGGTGCATCATGAGTTCTTGCCACAGGGAAGAACGGTCAATAAGGAATATTACCTGCAAGTTATGCGCAATTTGCGCGAAGCAATCCGCCAGAAACGCCCGGATTTGTGGGAGAACAAAAATTGGCTTTTGCACCACGATAACGCCCCTGCTCACACATCGTTGCTTGTGCGCGACTTTTTGGCCAAAAACAGCACACTAGTGATGCCGCAGCCACCGTATTCCCCAGATCTGGCCCCCTGTGAATTTTTCTTGTTTCGTAAACTGAAGAGGCCCATGAAAGGACGACGTTACGCTACGCTTGACGAGATAAAGACGGCATCGAAGGAGGAGCTGAACAAGATTAAAAAAAATGATTTTTTGAAGTGCTTCGAAGATTGGAAAAACCGTTGGCACAAGCGTATAATATCTCATGGGGATTACTTTGAAGGGGACAAAATAGATATTCATGAATAACTAAATAATTTTTGTCAAAAAAACAAAATTTTTTGAACACACCTCGTATCTCCTCAGTTGAGCATTACCTTACGATACGTACACTATCATCAGTTTTGTTATGCATTTGTAGAACTAAATAATGCAAAGGAGAAAAGTTATTATAATTCTGATGAAAAAGAGTTGACGGAAACCAGAAAACGATTAATACCTGAGGAGAAAGCGGATGGAACCTTTTCGCCTAACGAGTAAGCTTTAACTGGCAAGGCCATTGGCCAAATTGTCCTGAAGAAGAGACTGAAACCTCCACTGGAACAATGTTTTGGAATAGGAACTGATAGATGTGCCGTTATAGTTTCTGAAGTTCGAGGTGCTACTACGGAGATTCAAACGGAAGCCAAAAGTGCTGAAAAAACGCTATGCTATAGCCACAAATTAAATAAATGTATTTCACGCAGTTCAAAAGGGGCTGCTATTTGGGATGCAGTTGCAGTTATGAAGGAAGTAATTGCTTTCTTTAAAGCACATCTGAAGCGAAAAACTGTCCTCATGAGCCGCTCAGGATGTGCACTTACATCGCTTTGCGAGACTCGTTGGGTAAAACAACACACAGGTGTACTGCAATTTTCTGGTGACCTTGAAAAAAATGGTGGAGACTGTAGAGGGAATTTCAGACTAGCATGACCCTAGTACGGCTACCAAAGCAGCTTCACTTATAAAAGCTTTATGTAACAGCCAATTTATGGTATCACTATTGTGCCTGAGTGATATATTGCCTCTGACGCAGTCGTTGAGTAAATTATTGCAAAATACCACTCTCAATATTAATAACAGTTCTATGCAAGTAAAAAATAAAATTTCCATGCTTGCCAGTCGTCGAGTAAATATTGCCACTGGTTTTAATAACGTCTGGCAATGTGCAAAAAATTCAGCTGATCAATTGGGCGTTGAGCTACATATTCTTCGCTTTAGTGGATACCAACTTACGAACAAAATATTAAGTCCCTTCTAGATCGGTTCAGATTACTTCTCGACATGGATAAATACACTGCTTTTCTTTTACTAAAGGGTGAACTATTCCCGTGGCGAGAAAAGTGGATCATAGAAAATAATGGGCAGAAAGAGCTTCCCATAATTGCTCTAGATATATTGGCTACATGCGATAAGGATGCATTTTCTACCATTCATAAATTTATTTTAATCTTTGCAACGCTTCCGGTGGCAAATGTCTCTACAGACGGATTATTATCATCGTTACGACACCTTAAAACATATTGTTACATGTACAAATAATTCTGCGAGCTACTGTCGCAATTGTTTTCCCAACAATGAAGAACACGAATTCACTCGAAACCCACGAGAATCCAACAAGCATAATCAACATCTGCAAGTGACGTCACTCCATTCATGAACTAGCTCGAACCTACCAGGTACCTCTCGGTAGAACATTCGATAATGTACGAGAAATGGATGAATAGGTAGAGACCCTATATAAAGGCGAGCTGAATGAATGGGGGGAGATCATCATTCATTCGACCGCGATAAGAAAACTGCGATATAGTGGAACGCGAAGTAAAGACAATTGATTGTTTGAGTGCAAAGTGTGTTTCGTAATAGTGAGGTAATTTAGAAGACAATTGCGATAAAAAATTTATGGACAAGTGTTAGATTTTAATTTTAATAGTGAAAATTAAAATCAGTGAAAGTGTTAACGGATTATTGTGCATTTTAGTTAATTAAATAAACTCTTTTAACTTGAATTAAAAGACATTGCGTTTTCACTTTCCCGGAACATCAAAATTATAAGGCCGCGAACCAATAACACACGACAATGGTGTCAGAAGTGAGAAAGAAATTTTGGAAGTGAAAACGATTAAACATTTTTGAAGTGCACAATTGTGGAAGTTAACGTGGAAAAATGGCCGAAACAATAAAAATGCCAGGAAATTTAAATCTAAAAATTAATCAATTGAGCATATCGGAGCTCAAAGAGGAGTTGGAACAACGAAATCTGGCTACACAAGGTACAAAGGCCATACTGATTGCACGCTTGCGTGATGCGATCGAGTCGGAAGGTGCGTATCTAGATTCGGGTGAGCCTACAGATGCAGAAAAAGGCGCAGAAGGTGGTGAAGCTGAAACAGCAAAGCCAAAGAAACCAGAAAATGCGCTGATGCAAATGTTGACGCTGATGCAGCAAGAGCAGCGACAACAGACATCCAGTTTAGCTGTGAAGCTAAATGAACAGTCAGCGAAGCTAGACCAACAAGCATTCGAAATCAAGGCAGACATCGCACAGAAGCTGGAAAAACAGTCAACCGGAATAAAAGCGGAGCTCAGTAGTCTCAACAGCCAAGTTAAATGCGTCGAGGAGAAGGTATACCAGGTCGAGGAGAGAATCAACCTTGAGATTAGCCAGGTCAACCATGAGATGGAAAAAGTGAAAAAGGACTTGGAAGCAGCGAAGGCAATAGTAACCGCCTCACCAGCCCCAATTATAACAGCAGCGCAAAGCTCATCTAGAAATGTGCAAGCACCAATGTTCGATGGGCAAACGGTCTGGACTATTTACAAAATCCAGTTTGAAGCAGCCGCTAGGATAAATCACTGGAATGAGCAGGAACGAGCAACTGCGTTAATTCTTGCTCTAAGAGGCCCAGCTGCCGAGCTTTTGCAGACTATCCCCGTTGAGCTGCATTCAAACCCGGCTGCTATAATGAATGCGCTGGACATGCGTTATGGAGATGATCATCTAAAGCAGATTTACCGGGCGCAGCTACGGCATCGGATGCAGAAGTCTGGCGAAACCTTGCAGCAGCTAGCACAAGACATTGAGCGATTGGCACTTTTGGCTTACCCAGCGTACGACCCAGAACATCGAGATGACGTAGCAGCAGAAGCATTCATCAGCGCCTTAAAGGACAAGGAATTGCAACAAGCCGTGCGGTTAGCTCAAAAGCAAACAGTCAAGGATGCATTGGCTTATAGTTTAAATTTTGAGGCAGCCAAAAATGTGACCCGTACCACTGCCCGGGTTCGCGAGGTAGTGGTAGATAATTGCAGGTGTGAGCGCGTGGGAATTGAGCGAGAGCTGCAGGTGAATGGTGCGCCTAGATGCTGGAATCGCGGGGAAAAAGGGCACCTGCAAAGAGACTGCAAGAAGGGAAGAAGACCGAGCTATTGTCCAGGGTGGTGGAGATCCAGACCGAGTCAGGAGCCTAGAATGGAGGCCAATCAAACTTCAAGGGCCAACTTCGTGGGGAGAAAGTTGGCTAGGAGTATCGACGTCCCCAGCACCACCATCATCGTGTCAAGACTACATCGTGGAGAAGCGGACTTATGCCTTCCGGGTCAAATTGACGGAGAACACTGCACCATAACAGTCGACACTGGTGCAACCCGATCGATTATCCGACCAGACCTAGTTAGACAGCAACAACTTCACAAGGGCAGAATTTTCTCACTACGGACAGCTACGGGAGAAACTGCACCTGTTCATGGAGAGGTCAACCTCCAGATACAGTTGGGAGACCTTGTGTTCCGACATAATTTTCTGGTCGCGAACATTATGGATGACTGCATTCTCGGAATGGATTTTCTGCGACCACATGGAATCACGTTGGATTTGGGCAAACGTGTATTGAAATGGCAGAATGTCGAAGTACTGATGGAGGATCCCAGCGTCCAAATCCCCAAGATGAATGTAGTGGTATATACTGAAACTGATGTACCGAATTCTTCCGAAAGCATTGTATGGGCCAAGCTTGATGGTGATTCTGGAGACCACCGATCTTATCTGATAGAGCCAACGAAGACATCCGCATTGCGCAGCTTGATTGTAGGACGAAGCCTTGTAAGATCTTTAAGGAACGGATATGTGCCGGTTAGAGTCCTTAACACCGCAGACTCAACCACGAGCATCAAAGTGGGAGAAGTCATCGACAGCTGCCAGCCTGTTTCCACCATCACCTCTTTGGAAGCTACTCACAACCATCATTGGAAAAGGAGGCAAGACACAGACAAAGCCCGGGAATCCACGTCTGCAATATTGAAGCAAGTCAAATTGCCGGTGCAGCTATTCAAACGAGCCTCTGATCTGGTCACCAAGTACAGTGACATCTTCTCAACAAGCCCGGATGACCAAGGCCGAACGAGTTTGGTAACTCACGTCATAGATACACAGGGAGCCAAGCCGATTCGACAAGCACCGAGACGTCTTCCTATAGCCAAACAAGGAGAAGTGAGCGCGCTGATCTCGGACATGGAAAAACAAGGCGTTATTGAACCTTCTGTCAGTCCATGGGCCGCGCCTGTAGTTCTAGTAAAGAAAAAGGATGGTAGCACTCGCTTTTGTGTCGACTATAGGCAGCTTAACGACGTCACTAAGAAAGATAGCTACCCGCTTCCACGCATCGATGACATCATGGACACTTTAGCCGACGCGAAATGGTTTTCTACACTCGATCTCAAGAGTGGCTACTGGCAGGTAGAGATCGACCAGAAGGACCGAGAGAAGACCGCATTTTCAGTTGGGACCGGATTGTGGCAGTTTGTAGTGATGCCGTTTGGGCTTTGCAATGCTCCAGCCACTTTCGAACGCTTGATGGAATATGTGCTACGTGGTCTAACCTGGAAAACCTGCTTGGTATACTTAGATGACATCATCGTCATCGGTAGAACGTTCGAAGAGCATGTGCGGAACTTAGAAGAGGTTTTCTCCCGATTACGACTGGCAAATTTGAAACTTAGTCCCGAGAAGTGTACTCTTTTCGCAGATGAAGTAAAATACCTGGGACACGTCGTATCAGCAGAAGGGGTCAAAACAGACCCTGAGAAAATTGAAGCCGTGAAAAGCTGGCCAACACCAAACAACAAGCGCCAACTACGAAGTTTTCTGGGTCTGGCGACCTACTATCGAAGATTCGTCAAAGACTTTGCCAAAATTGCTAAGTGTCTCCATCAGCTAACCGAGAAAAATCGTCCGTATGTCTGGAATGAACAATGCCAGACAGCCTTTGAGACCCTGAAGGAAAAGCTGTGTGAATCACCCGTGCTGGCGTATCCGAAACCCGGAAAAATGTTTGTAGTTGACACCGATGCAAGCAACGGCGGTATTGGAGCTGTACTCTCCCAGCAGATCAATGGCGAAGAAAGAGTCCTCTCTTATTACAGTCGAGTTCTCTCAAAAAGTGAGAGGAATTACTGTGTGACCAGGAAGGAGCTATTGGCTATAATAGAGGCCACCAAGCAGTTCCACAAGTATCTATATGGCCAGAAATTTGTTCTTCGAACGGACCATGCATCACTGAGATGGTTGCTCAACTTCAAAAACCCCGAGGGACAAGTTGCGAGATGGATCGAAAGATTGCAGTCATACGACTACAAAATTGTTCATCGAAAGGGCAGAGTTCATGGAAATGCTGACGCTCTATCTCGTCGCCCATGTCCAGCTAACTGCAAGCATTGCCGACGGATTGAGGAAAAGGAGCCGCCCGTTGATCTGCGACTGATAACGGCTGAATTCGATGAAGGTTGGTCATCGGAGGAGATTCGAAACGCCCAGCTAGCCGATGAAGACATCGGACCATTGCTCGTATGGAAGGAGACGACTGGGCGACCTGAGTGGAAGGACGTTTCAATGCATGGCGCAACCCTGAAAAGCTACTGGGCACAATGGAACTCCCTTCAGGTGGAGGGTGGCGTACTCAAGCGGAAATGGGAAACGGCGGATGGCAGCTCCTATAGGATGCAAATTATACTACCCAAAAGCCGAATCCACGATGTGGTTAAGGAAATGCATGAAGGATCCTCGGGAGGCCACCTTGGTGTTAACAAGACCTTAGCGAAATTGCGGGAAAGGTTCTACTGGCTCCATGCTCGAGAAGACGTAGAGGACTGGTGCCGCAGATGCACAATTTGCGCTTCCGTCAAAGGCCCAAAGCGACGACTGAGAGGACAAATGCAAACCTACAACGTGGGGGTACCGTTTGAAAGGATTGCTGTTGACATCGCAGGTCCCTTTCCGGAATCCGAATGGGGAAATCGATATATGCTGGTTGTAGCCGATTATTTCAGCAAGTGGCCTGAGGTCTACCCCATTCCCAGCCAGGAAGCAACTACTGTAGCCGAACAGCTAGTGTTAAATTGGGTCAGTAGGTACGGCGTACCTTGCGAACTACATTCGGATCAAGGCCGAAACTTTGAGTCACTAGTTTTTGGCGAAATGTACGAGCTGCTCGGAATACAGAAAACGAGGACAACGCCGCTGCATCCCCAATCCGGTGGAATGGTCGAACGTTTCAACGGCACGCTCAATAAACACCTTGCCAAGATGGTTGACGAGAACCAAAGGGACTGGGACCGATATATCCCTCTATTTTTGATGGCGTACAGAGCTGCCGAACATGCATCGATGGGCCAAGCTCCAGCCAAAATCATTTTTGGAAAGACTATTCGTCTGCCAGCTGATATAAAGTTTGGAACACCCCCCGAGAAACCCCAAACGATCTCGGAGTACGCAAGTGATCTAAGACAACGGTTGAACCAGATACATCGGACAGTGCGAAAACACCTCGAATCGGCTACTGACCGCATGAAGACCAGGTATGATCTAAAGGCTAATTCTACTGGCTTCCAGCAAGATGACTTGGTGTGGCTATATAACCCGCAACGGCGAAAGGGTAGGTCTCCAAAGTTGCAACATAACTGGGAGGGACCATACCGAGTCACAAAGCGAATCAACGACGTCGTATATCGCATACAGGAACACCGTAAACCGAGAGCCAAAATGAAAATCGTGCATCTAGACCGTCTTGCCCCATATTACATCCAGGGAGAATTGACTACAACTGGCGACACATCTTTTCGGGGCGAAAAGAACTGAGGTGGGGGCAGTGTTACATGTACAAATAATTCTGCGAGCTACTGTCGCAATTGTTTTCCCAACAATGAAGAACACGAATTCACTCGAAACCCACGAGAATCCAACAAGCATAATCAACATCTGCAAGTGACGTCACTCCATTCATGAACTAGCTCGAACCTACCAGGTACCTCTCGGTAGAACATTCGATAATGTACGAGAAATGGGTGAATAGGTAGAGACCCTATATAAAGGCGAGCTGAATGAATGGGGGGAGATCATCATTCATTCGACCGCGATAAGAAAACTGCGATATAGTGGAACGCGAAGTAAAGACAATTGATTGTTTGAGTGCAAAGTGTGTTTTGTAATAGTGTGGTAATTTAGAAGACAATTGCGATAAAAAATTTATGGACAAGTGTTAGATTTTAATTTTAATAGTGAAAATTAAAATCAGTGAAAGTGTTAACGGATTATTGTGCATTTTAGTTAATTAAATAAACTCTTTTAACTTAAATTAAAAGACATTGCGTTTTCACTTTCCCGGAACATCAAAATTATAAGGCCGCGAACCAATAACACACGACAATATTTAAGGGCAACTATGACTGAAAACCCGCCTCCTCAGTTTTGCTCTCATGCACATCTATCGAGAATGTGACCACAAGATTTGCGAAAAGCGGTGGTAGGAAAAGATTGGAGTTTATTATTTAAGAACTACTATTTGTATATTTATGTCAAATGAAATAATATTTTCTTTCTCTGTGCATATGCACTATCATTTCATTTTTTGTTTTTTAAGCAGATAAACTTAGCATTATTAAAATCTCAGTATTATGTATGTAATAAAACACTGGGTTTTTTCAAATTTTTGATGACGAATTTAATGGGCATTCGACCAAAGACGGAGGAAACCAGAAATTTTTAATACTGCAAGATTAATCTTAATATGTCATCAAATATGAAATATTAAATGATCCTTGTAAGATTTCGTTGATTTTATCTTTAAGAAAATATAAATTTTCTTGAATGCAGATCTTGTAGAATAATTCTAGCCTGATACATTTTGTAATCCTTTTTTTTTGCACTCGTCTTGAACGTCGAGATTTCCCGAAAGAAATCTGAACCGACCTCTCATCGGTTCTAGATATAAAGTCTGAGTCGTGCCAATGAATGGTACCCAATCGGTCAACCAGTCCGTGCACTCGTAACCCATTTCGCGGTGGCTGCTTATCGGCCAGCTAATTCGGGGAGGATTTCGGTCGCAGGTCTTTTAAATGGATTACGCTCGATTGCATTAATTCAGCCACCATTACGTGCCCGTTTTAAACGCGTTTGAAATACAACCAAACGGAAAAGTAGCCGATCTCTACTTTATTCCCTATTTACCTTCAATTCAACTGAACAACAACAAAAAAAAACTTTATTTAATTTCGCGTTCCCGAAATTTCTTGTTTTTTTTCTGACGCGGTACCGAAAAGCATACTACTCTAATGCAAAGGTCAAAATATCCTACTCTAATAAAAAAACATCAAAACAAACTATGGTACCGCTACCGACCGCGACGCGAAACCGACAATTCGCGGACTACGTGAACCATACCCTCTTACCGGCATACCCACCGTTCGCAAACTTTCTCTGGCTGAAAAAGAAGGGTTTTGCTGGAAAGGAAACACATAGTTAGCCTAGCAATTCATATTTTTTTCTTCCATTACTGTATAATAATTAAAGTTTCTGGTTACAATAAGAATAAATTTAGTTGATACTTTACTGAATAACACATGATCATTTCCCTGGTGATATGGCAAATTTATTTTTTATTCTAATACATTTTATTAATAACACACTTTATTATTTGCCTACCAGTTTACATTTAATTAAAATCTTGGAAAAATTCGCCAAGGAAGTATATTACACAATAGAATATATTTTACACACTTAAGAAATGGTTAATTCTGCAATATTCTTCTTCGTCTATATGTAAATACATTTCATGTATAGTTCGATTTTCTTTAATTTTATATTTGTCGAAATTTCCTCTAACATTCGACAAAATTCGCTAATCGCAGATCACAAAGCGGTCAACATGGAGACAGTAAAATCTTTTTATTATTAAATTAATGAGGTTTTTAATTCTTGTTATTACCAACGATCGATGTTTTTATCGTTTATTCTTATACGTTGTAGCTTAAATAAAAAGATGTAATCTGGCCTAATTTATGCTTTTAACCATTTCAAATTATTTTATACTCTATAGTATTTTATATATATACAAGTATGATTGGTGTCTTTCAAAAGTGAAAAATAAAAGGCTTATATATCTTAATATTTACATTTGATAGCAAATTATTCTTTGTAAGCGAACTCCCATACTCGAATTAGAATATCAGATGAATCTGTATTATATTTTACATTTTCTTTTGTTTTTTTGCTTAAAGGTTGTGCTTTAAATGAAATAAAAACTTTTCATTCGGTAATTGCCTAAGCAAGAAAAATGCTTCATATGAAAATTACGTTCATTATTTAAGTTCAAATAGTTCTTGGCCTATATGTTATTTGATACTGTCATATTCATCAAGAAGAGATTAATTAAACAATTAACATTTAGATTGTTCCTTAATTTACGTTTAATATTTTCATGTAAAAAATTCGTATTGATTAAAAGCCGTTGCTATTTAAAATTTGATTTACTTGCTAGTTACCAAATTTAAAAACTCCTCTCTTGGCTTTGTATCATCACGGAACACTCACAGCAGAGTTGATGGCACTGTCTCACTAATGATTTTTTTTTTAATACTCGAAATAATGTGAAAATTATGTCGATAATTTGTTGGGAAAGTTGTATACAAAAGCTCCACACAAATAGTTTTGGGAATTAAGGATGGAAAGCGTAATCAAATAGCACAAGCTTCTTAGTGCTTTTAGTAATCCTTTTCTCTTGACGCGTACAAAGAATTGAAATTATTTGACTTCAAATCGCGTTTTATATGTTTGGTTTTATTATAATAAATGTGTTATAACAATCAATAGAATTCATAACTAACACAAAGAAGTAAGATTTTCACTGTTCTCTTCTTCTTCTTCTTGCACAAAGAAAATGTCGACCTGATACTTATGTTATTAATACACAAATACGAACGTTATCAGCACTCAACTGTACATCATTGCTTGACTAGACATGGTTGTGAAAATTTGTCTGCATGACCATGGGAACAATGATTACTCCCACGCGAGGTTTATGGAGATCCATCCGATAGATTTGATTACCACTTACTTGTGTTATAGTATTGAAGCACCTAGACTTCAATGTCAATCAGGATTTAAACATCTGTTGCTCCCCATCCATGAATGCCAAATGTGTTAGAAAAACTTCAATGCGTAGACTTCCACGGGTTTGGATTGTCCTGAAGCCCATCGAGTGGTCACCACACAAGTGGATTTCTCACTGGTAACGATTTCCGCTGTCAGTTTGGTTGTTCGATAAAAACGTTGAAAACGCCGAATCCACATGTTGCAGAAACTTAGCACGAAACGTTTTAATTGAGGATGCTGTAGGCCCGTTCTGACGGTGTTATGCCGGCTGCAGCCGCTGTGCGTCCTTCTCGTTGGAGAGCCGTTGATGGTGGGAGCTCCACGCCACTGACGCTGGGTTTGGAAATAATTAATCTCGCTCGCTTGTCGTGGAAAACTGCCAATGGTGTAGGTAGAGGCGCAGTTATCCGCGATCCGGGATGATGTCCGGGAGCATTCAAGCTCGAGGCGGCTGCCACTGACACTCACGTTTTTTCCTTTTTTCTGTTTGGCCGGTATCCACACCGCTGAGATTTTGCAACGTGAAACTCACACTACCCCGCGCGAACCGGACGTCATCCCTTCTTCCTTTTTACACCTGTCAAACCGCGCTTCAGTGGCAACGAGTAGTTAAAAGGTCGCTCCCGAACCGTTGACGTCAATAACGTAGGATAATTAGATCGGCGTCAGTGGGGTAGGGCTTAGTCATTACAATTTAATTTCCGAATTTTTCATATGATATGTTGTAACATTGACAATTATGCTTCAATTTAGTTGATGTTTGTTAACCAAGTATCAAATTGATTGATGGTCATGACACCCGTCATCAATATGTTATTCCTTTTTCTCAGCGCAGTCAAAATATTTAAAACTGTTGTCTTCATACTATGACAAATCGGAAATTAGATCGCCATAGAAGTTTCGCTTCTGACACGTATGCTCAGTTGCATAAGTCCCTATTATTGTTTAAAAGATCTTTCGAGCAGATGTATTAAATAAAACAAAAATTGCAAGACCCTCCTGAACAAAAACCTGGTTCCACGCCCGGACTCACCCTATATAGAATACGTGGCTGATGAGCAATATGCACTTGCAATCGACTCAGACACAACGGGCTTTTTAGGATTTGTAGTAATCGGGCAGTCACCTAGGCAAACTGCTCGAAAAACAATATTATACTTGATCCAATTTTGATTGCAAATTTAAAAATAAGAATATTAAAATTTACAATTAAAATTCGATCACGACAATACCTTCGCAACGCAATTTATCAACACGAATTGCGTTCCCTCGCAAGGAAAACAACAGTTTATGGCAAAAGAGGGGCTCGCTAAGAAACCACCGTTGTGACACGGGAAGTCTGACGGTGATCGCAAAACAGGGTGGATGTCGCGAATGATCTAAGGCTTACACACAAATCCAAATTAAAAAGTGGAAACTGAGAAAAGATTTCATTGAATTTGATTGCGAGGTGCAAAAACAAGTATGCGACGAGATGCTAAATGGAGTATGAGGTGAAAAATAAGCAATACATCAATGGCCGCGGTGTTTTTTCGCTTGAAAGGGGAAAGCCACATAATGAAGAGGCAATGGATATACGAAATAGATGTGCAGTAAAAGCATTAGAAGATGCATGTCAATGGTTAGAATGAAGAGAAAGAGATGTTACCGTTTTTGACGCAACGATTTCAATGAGAGATAGTATGTTATTGAAAATTACATTGGATCTGTGAACGATAAAGATTTAAATCTTTTGTTCCACCAGAAATTTTTATTTCAAAATATCCAGCGAAGGAGTAAAGTTTAAAATGTGTTATGGTTGTTCCGCTGACAAGTTAATTGTGCCAATATAAAGTCGAAGACCGAAAATCAGCAATATTGTGTGGTCCCCGCCACGTTGGCTGACCCCTCTACTCATAAGCTAGCCATCGTGCTCTCGCAGGGTAGAATGGCCTTCCGCTTGCGTTTTTATTTATGTTATAGTATTATGTGATTCCATCATATAAGACTACAGGGTTTTCCAATATGAGGTGTTATTTTGATATTTAAAAAAATGCCATAACATTAATGATCGAACGTTTATTTCATTATAAAGAAAAAGGTATACAATCAATGATAAAAAATAACGTCAGGCAAATGGATACCACGGCCACGCTTAAAGAACTACACCCTTTTCATGAAATTTTCCATAACCAAATCGCAAAGTGGCTGCCCTATGCCCTCGATGGCCTCACGAATTCCATGTTTGGGGTTTTGAATTGACGCTGAACTCTTGGCGCAGACCTATTCTTACATGTGGCCTCAAAGGAAGAAGTGGCAAGGTGTTAAATCACAAGATCTCGGTGGCCAATTGTGATCACCTCTTCGAGAGATAACACGGTCCGAAAACTTTACCCGTAAAAGATCAATGGTTTCGCTACTTGTGTGGTACGTAGCGCCATTTTGTTGAAAATTAACGTTGCTTAGACCGATACCATCGAATTTCAGCCATGAGAATTATTAATCATCTCTCGATACCCCAATCTATTCACCGTAACTGTTGCTCCAGCCTCATTTTCGGAAAAGTAAGGTCCAATGACTCCGCCGGACCATAAACCGCACCAAACAGTCACACGTTGAGCAAAGAGAGATTTTTCAACAATAATTCTTGGGTTTTCCGAACCCCAGATGCGACAATTGTGCTTGTTGACAAAGCCACCGAAGTGAAAATTGTCCTCATCACTCAAGATGATTTTTCGATGGTATTCCAGATCATTTTCATGCATTTCAAGGACCCAATCAGCAAAGACACGACATTGTTCATGATCGACCGGCTTTAGTTCTTATGTTAACTGAACTTTATAAGCCTTAAGACCTGAATCTTTATGCAAAATACAGCGTTATGACATTTGTGGAATGCCTTATCCTAAAGAACGACGAGAAATGGGCAAACCTGGGTTTTCTTCAACACTTTCGGCCACAGCAGCAATATGCTAGACTGTCCTTCAGTAACGTGCACGGGTTTTATTCTTCACATCACTAAGTTGTCCCAACAGCTCGAATTTTCCCACCAATTTCTGTATTGCGGTCTGACAAAGTGCTTCACAACGACCCAAAAATGTTCGAGTTTTACGAACCGTTTCTGCTAAAATTTAACCATTTTTATAGTGAATTTCAATGCATTGTTGAAGCGTGTATCGTTCCATTACTATTGATGGCGTTGTTTTTACTTGTCAAATGTCCAAAAATCCCCGTTGGCAGCACCAGCCGGAAAGGTAAATTTCTCGTATGTAGCATAAAGCTTCGAAAAAAAATTTGGCTTGCCTACTACTCAACTTCTTTCTGCAATTTTCGTAGTACCACATGGGTATTTATTAACATAAAAAAAATCTGGCCACGTTCGTTCTTAGAGACCTTTTATCGGGGCGCAAATATTTTGCTAATTAAATTGAGTTGCATACGTATGGATTACATACTGAAAATCGGCGGATCATAAATTGTTGTAAACATATAAATACCGGTTTCGCCCTTCTCGCATTTGCTGTTTACACAGTTCACAGTGGTAACCACACAAAGGCTTAAATAGCTCGAATAGTTAATTTCAAAAGATTTCCATGAAAGTTTAATCAGCACTTCCGTTGCCATTAATATATACATTTTCAATTTTTTTCTGAACTATGAGGGCCGTCATTTCAATTTTTATTGAAATCGGCTGCTAAAAATATTAAGCTGTAAATTTTCGACTTTTTCATTTGTCATTCGATTTGCATAATTAAATTAAATTAACTTGCGTTAATAACTTATAATTTCAAGTTTCAACGGAATCTGTTGAGAATCTTGGCTGCTACAGAAATAAAAAAAATTGTATGCCACCCCCCTGTATGGGGAGACCCCCCTTAAAATACCTTAAAATATTTTCTTGCACTGCAAATTTCAAGAGGCACCACTTTTGGCCTACGTAGAAAATTTCCTCATTCTAGCTCATGTGGTTTGCGAGAAAACTTGTTTTGACGCACGAACAAACGGACGGACAGACAGACAAGTCGCGATTTTATAATTTTTTTAGGGGATTGTTAAAAAGATTTTACAATATCTTAAAAATGGTCTGGTTTATAAATTCTATCAAGTAAAGTCATTTAAAACGTTATCATGAAAAATATTCATTATTTTAGTTGGCACTAAAATAGCGAATTGCGCTTGCCTTCTGACCTTTGGGGGCCGCCATTTTGAATGCATGCATTTGATTTTGGATTATTTTAAATCTTTGTATGCTAGGAACTCATCAATCAATGTACTATCTCGTTCAAATAGAAGTTTCACCCTAGACAGGGCAAAATAATTCAATTTTTAAAGAAAATGGCAGCTAAAAATATTAGGCTTTAAATTTTCGACTTTTTTATTTTTCATTCAATTTTAATAATTTCCTGCATAATACAAGAACATAGTACAGAGATCCATAATCTCAAGTTTCATCAAAATCCGCTGGAAAATGTGACCGCTAGAGGGCCACAAAAACCTGAAAAAAACGCATATTTAAACGGCCGCCATTTTGAAATTTGCCCATGCATGATCACCAAAATATCAAAGACTGTAAGCCTAAATAATGTCTATCTTGAAACCGAATTTCGTATATGTCGGATTAAAATTGCGATTTTAAAAAGCCTTTGAAATTTTGCCCTTTAACTGGCCGCCATTTTGTTTTTTGCAACCTGACCTCCAATTTTTTCACGTAATTCTTTAGATATTTATAATTTCTATCAAGTTATCAAATTTCATGAAAATCTCTTGAAAGCTTTGACCACTATTACAACAACAAAATTTTGCACGTTTTTCGACCTTTGAGCGGCCGCCATTTTGTTTCTGCCGTACCGACTTTGGATTTTTTATTGTGAGATTCATCACATACAGCAATGAACCTTTGTACCAAATTTCATCCAAATCGGAGCTATACTTTGGTCAGAACAGAAATCACGATTTTACGTCTAAAATGGCCGCCATTTTGTTTTTGCCCAGCCGATATAGCTGGTTCACGAACTTAACGGAGATAATTACCCAATACACCTTTCCTGAAAATTTGGTGAAAATCGAAGCAAAATTGCGACCTCTATCGTGGTCACAAATTTCGTTGTATCCCATATATATATATATATATATATATATATATATATATATATATATATATATATATATATATATATATATTATATATATATATATATATATATATATATATATATATATATATATATATATATATATATATATATATGATGCTCTCCGCAATAGGTAAATTTCTCTCGAGAAATTTACCTAAAAAGACAGCATCAAAGGAGACATCTACCGAAATAGCGGGTTATTCAAAATAAGACCTCTTATTGAAAAACCCTTTATAACATAAATTTTTATTCAAATTGAAAACATCTTGCCTGGTCTACAGTGGATCTTGATTCGGGTGGGGGAATGTGAGGAGTCTCTGCATCCACCTGGATGCCCCACTCTTATTTGGGGGCCATAAGTATCGCCGCTAAAGACGAGATATTCTCAAGTCTTGTTCGTTTTTGCCAAGCCTAGTTGGTTGTTTGCTTTGGCAACCTTTCCTTTTAGTAGGTTACCTCGGCCTCGACACCTGGGGATGCGAATTTTAACTAGTAGTTTGTGAATGCGAAATTTTTTTTGTAGTTGGCTCTTATGCAGGGGGAAAGAACACGCCCCACGACACTGCTATGCTAGCCTGCCAGCGCATTCACGCACCCTCAGACAAGACCAATCTTGGCGAGCATCAACATCTTCGCTCGCCAAAGCAGCAGGCCATCGCTGCAGTCCTTTATGGACATTTTCCATCCACGCCCTTCACTACAGATTTGCATGAGCATTTTAGGAAGAATTTATATCATAAGCATCTTTGAGAATCTGTTCAACGAGTAAATTAGTAATCGTAAAGCAAAATTGCGGCCGTTTAAATGAGAGTATTGAATAAATGTAAGTTAGTTTCGTTTTGAAGGTGGCAAAACCACGATGGTAGGTTTTAATGAGTACAACAATAACAAATACCTTTGAAGTTGATATCACTCAACTTTATTAATAATATAGAATTTGTAATTATATCATTTTTCCGAGTAAATTCATATGGCAGCCCATAATTCAAAAAGTCCAAGGAAAGATCCTTATAGTCTGAAAGTTTCAATACAGTTAAATCACATTCGCAGAACTAATAGCCATTTAATAGTTCTCCGAGTACAACAAAAACAAGGCACAGTCTTTTTACCATTCGGGCTTCCTATCAAACCAGAGTATAGAAATTAACTTGCCGGTTACCGGTAGGTGGAAAAAAAACACTTGTTCACTTTTATCACCTATTTATTTAACAATAAAAGGATTGAACACTTTTAACAACTGATTGTTATTTTGTGCGCGTAAGGCGTGAATGAGCACCCTAATGCAGCCTCACATTAGGTGGGTAGGCTAAGGAGGCTTAACCGTGCTCCGCGAATCACAAAACTTTAATAAAAACCAACCCGAATTGAATGTCGTTGTCGCTTTTATATATATATATATATATATATATATATATTTTTTTTTTTTTGTGGTAGGGAGGGTGAAGGCATTTACGCCCGCCGAGTCTGGCAGTGTGGGACTCCCATGGAGGATACCCTTGGACTACCCACTAAACACCTCCCCTGTCAACCTGAGAACCTAGCCTGGAACCGTTTGACACATTACTTCGAGCCAGGTCTCGTTTTGTTACGCCGTGGAGCGCCTTCAAGCTGGGGAGTCCCTTTCCTAGCGGGAGGGGAGAGGGGAAGAGGAAATGCCAGAAGAGCGATCCCCCAGCCCCAGCGCCTCCGGCTGCTGTGAGTCCATTTTATATTTTAGGACTGCCCGAGCATAATGTGCCACCTGGTTCCATTTGTCAACCGATTCGAGCATCACCGCAACTATATTATCCGGGGTGAGCTCTCCCGTCTCCCTGTAGAGTTCCCTTCGCAGCCTGACCCATTTTGTACACGCAAAAAATGTGTGACAGGCATTGTCCTCCTCTCCAGGGCAAAACCGACAATCGCTTTTATATTAGGAAATTGCTATATGTTGCACAATTCTAATTGTTGCAACAGTGCACCGAAAAGGTGAGCAATGACACCTGAGTAAGTAAGTTTTTATTTCGAGTAAAGTGCTCGTGGTAGAAATGCTGACGGAATTCGTAAGAATTCTGTCTGTGGGAATAGAAAATTTAAGTTGAAGTGAAATTTTATCTTAAGGAATTTAGGTTACAGTGAATATAATGAAGATTTGTGGGAATGGGAATTTGTGGGAATGGAATGTAACTCCCCCACCGTTGGATTGAGGCTCCGACGAAATTATTAATTTTCGATATCTACGTCTTACGCACACATACAATAAAATTATAATGATAATTATTACAATAATTATGATATCTGAACCCAGGCTTATTACATTAAATGTATTAGTTTTAAATAAAATATCGTCGGTAAATTTTGTGTTATTAATTTGGTTAAAATATAATTCCTCGATTTTTGTTTCAGGAATGGTAAAATTTTCTTTAATTGATTTAATGAATTTTGGTAGTACAATTTTGTCGTATGTTTTGAAATAAAAGCTAGAATAGGTTCTGTTTAATGCCTTGATTTTACAATTTTCACACTTGATCATAAAGGTTCCATGGATAGTTACGTTATTGTTATTGCAATTTTGCTGTATTTCTTCATAAAAATGTTCAAATATTACAATACCAAGTATGATTTGCTTAATTTCTTGTTTATCAAAAGTTTGCATATTACAATGGGATTCTCTGGGTTCTATGATACTTTTTATACATTCATCATTAATTGCTTCTAAATTATTTCTTAATCCTTTCTTTACATTTGAGTCATAAACTTTATGCTTGGGGCTTACTAGAACTGAATTAAAATTTGTAGACAATGATTTATTTTGGATGGTTGGGATTGGTTCGATAGAGATTTTTGTGAAAATTTTTTCCGAAAAATTAGGTATCGCCACAATTATTGATATTATATTACCGTTTGAAGAGACGGCTGTTTTAATATTTGAATACTGATTGAAATCATAAATGAGGTCTAGCTCTGTGCTAGTAAGTATATTTTTACTAACGAATCCAAATTTACTTGATAGAATCGTTTGTTCTATATCTGTTACATGACTTCTCAATAGGAAAATATCGTTCTCAATTTGATGTATGTGCTGTAGAAAGTTTACTTCATCTCTAAGAGAGGCTATGCCATTAAGGTTCAAATCCCTGAACTTATTTAGGTAATTTTTAATTATGATTTGCTGTGAGTTAATGTGTTTGGTTATGTTATTTATTTGAGATGAGCGGATTTTGTTAGTTACTAAGGTTTTATCTATTTTATCATTTAGTTGGTTTTCGTTGTTAGAGATTTCTTTTATTGTAGTTTCAATATCGGTTCTGTCATCGTCGTCCATTGTTCCTGCCACGTATTTCAGTCCTTTTCCTAGAATGTTTATTAGTCCACGTCTTTAGCGTCGATGTGGAATGAGATTATTAATTTTGGATTCTAGAAGTTCGAAGTTTTTATTGATTGTTTCCAGGATTGTTTTTGAGTCGGATGTGGAAGCTGATAGAGTGTTAATATTGTGTCGAATCAATTCTAATGTATGCTCGTTTTCAGTTGTATTGATAGTGTGCAGGACGTTGGTATAGAAATTTATAAGTTTCACATCTCCAGTTTTAATTGGAACATAACCGTTGTTTAAGTTGAGGTCCTGGATATCTATTGTCTGGGCTGTTATGGTAGTCCAAAGGGTTATCATCAAGAGCAGGCTCATTTTCCTGAAAGAATGACGAATATAAATATTATGGATTTCCGTTGTTAGGAGGGGCTTGGGAAGTTGAGGGGCGTTTCCTAGTTTTCTTTTTAGTTTTGGCTTTAATTGTAGCGTTATTTACGTCTCGATTTTTCTTTTTGGATTTTACATGGGTGCGGAAGTATTTGTTTTGGTTTCCTGAATCGACTAAATGATCTTCGTCAATTTTTTCTGCATTAATCTTTCTAAATTTCGAATGGTTTTTTCCTCCTCTGGTTTGTTTGATAAAATTTGCTCCTTTTTCAAGGTCGTTGTCTTTTTGGTTTTGGTTTGGTTTGCTAATTGTTTTCAATTTCTTTTGTGATATAAGTTCATGGATAGAGTTATATTTGTCTTGGTGAATTTTGCCATTAACAAAATCTAACGGTTTGCGATTTGTAGTGGAATGGATAGTGTTATTATAGAAGGAGATTATTTTGAGGATATTTTCCTCTACGGTACATTGGTTATTGATATCATCATGTTTAAGGAGGCGGATGTGTTCATTGATAGTGTTGTGCAACCTTTCTACATCTGCGTTAGAAGTATGATTGTTACTGGAAGTGTAGTGGACTTCTACGTTTTCATTTGAAAGGTAATCTTTCAAAGGTATTGCTTTGAATCCTAATTCGTTGTCAACAATCAGTTTCTCAACAGTGCCGTACTAGCTAAAGTAGTAGGCAAGTGCTCTTCTGAACTCATTCCAGGTTCTTCCGACAATCTTGATTGCACAGGCATGTTTCGAAAATTTATCTATTTTCGTTAAAAATATAGTTTTTCGAGAGTATAGAAGACATCAACATGGATTTTTTCTCCTGGTCTTTCTGGAGTTTCGGTTATCTTGAACCATGGCTTTGGAGGGTTCCGAACGTATTTTTCACAGTTACAGATTTCACAGTTATTGATAAAGCTTGTAACTCTATCTACTAATTTGGGAGAATAGTATTTTAACTTTATTTCTTTTGAAACTTCCTCTATTCCTCGATGGTTATTTCTCAAATGTTCCTCTTCTATGATCTTTGCTAATTGTTCCTCGTCCGTTATGTCTTCTAAAATAATGTTGCATCTAATTATCCTGAACTTCTCGTTAGTTATGAAGTTGGTATTGAAAGCAGAATGGGTTATTTGGAAAAAGTTTTTCATCTTGAATAATTACAGCATTTAATCCATTTGGAATGAAATGATTCTTTAATAAAGTAATCGCGTCTTGACTATCTAACTGTTTGCTATTTATGATTGTTCTGTTTTTATCAAAAAATCTTTTGTTTCTTGATTCTTAAGGACCCTGAATTAGTTTTTTTTATAATAATTTGGTTCTTGAACGCGTTGATGCAAGATTTGCTAGTAGGGATAGTTTCGGAATTTTCGCTTAAGTTTATTTCGGGCTTGAGAGGGTATCAACGTTTATATACTTTGCTCCTTCTTTATACTTGATAGTATAGTCGAATTCTGAGAGTCCGAGTCTCCATCTAACGAGTTTCGAGTTAGGCTCTTTAATTGAGAAAAGCCATGTCAATGGTTTATGATCTGTCTCTACAATAAATTTTCTTCCGAAGAGGTACGGTCGGAAGTATTTCGTTGCCCATAATATTGCGTAGCATTCCTTTTCTATGGTGCTGTAATTGATTTCATGTTCGTTCAACGTACAGCTACCATAACTTATTGGTCATCCTTTTTGTGAGAGTACGGCACCCAAGGCGTAGTTGCTAGCATCAGTGGTAAGTGTGAATGTTTTATTGAAATCAGGGTAAGCAAGGATGGGGCCGTTGGTTAGGAGAGTTTTTATTGTTTCAAAGGCTTCAGTATACTCGGAGTTGTCTATATCCAGTTTAGCATTTTTTTTCAGATATCTTGTCATGGGTTTTATTATACGAGAGTAGTCCTTTATAAATTTCCGGTAGTGTCCGGCGAGACCAAGAAATTGTTTGATTTGCTTGGGTGTTTTGGGAATATGGAATTTTTGAACACACTCAATCTTTTCAGGGTTTGGTTTTTTTTTTTTTTTTTGTGGTAGGGAGGTGAAGGCATTTACGCCCGCCGAGTCAGGCAGTGTGGGACTCCCATGGAGGATACCCTTGGACTTCCCACTAAACACCTCCCCTGTCAATCTGAGAACCTAGCCTGGAACCGTTTGACACATTACTTCGGGCCAGGTCTCGTTTTGTTACGCCGTGGGCGCCTTCAAGCTGGGGAGTCCCTTTCCTAGCGGGAGGGGAGAGAGGAAGAGGAAATGCCAGAAGAGCGATCCCCCAGCCCCAGCGCCTCCGGCTGCTGTGAGTCCCTTTTATATTTCAGGACTGCCCGAGCATAATGTGCCACCTGGTTCCATTTGTCAACCGATTCGAGCATCACCGCAACTATATTATCCGGGGTGAGCTCTCCCGTCTCCCTGTAGAGTTCCCTTCGCAGCCTGACCCATTTTGTACACGCAAAAAATGTGTGACAGGCATTGTCCTCCTCTCCTGGGTAAAACCGACAATCGGGAGACCGTGACTTACCGATCTTGTGCAGGTAAGACTGAAAACACCCGTGCCCGCTCAAAAGCTGGGTCAGATAGAAGTCAGTCTCACCTTGCCTTCGATTCAGCCACGGTCTCACGTCCGGGATGAGGCACGCAGTCCACCTTCCCTTCGTGCGATTCCTCCAAGACTGCTGCCAACCGTTGAGCGAGCGTTGTCTCTCCTCGCGGACAACCATCTCCCTCGCATCCTCGTTTCGGCGCAGGTAGATAGCGCGGCGCTCTCTAGCAAGGAGGGTGACAGGTATCACGCCTGCAATTACTCTCACCGCCGCGTCGGAGACTGTTGGATACGAAGATGCAATTCTCAGTGCTCTTCTTCTCTGTACCCGTGCCAATCGTTTTCGGTATACCTCCTTGCTGAGAGCGTCGCCCCATACCTCTGCTCTGTACAGTAGCACTGACCCTACAGCACTCATCAAGAGGCGTCTTCTTGATGGGCTGGGTCCCCCTACGTTGGCCATAAGTCAACTCAGGGCCAATATTCCCGAAGCAGCCTTCTCAGCCGTTGCCCTGATTTGCTCAGAGAAACTCATCTTCGAGTCGATCAATAGCCCCAAGTACTTCACCGCTGGCTTCTATTCGATTTGTATACCTCCAATACTGATCATCCTTACTCTAGGGATTCTTTTTTTGTCAAGATGACCACTTCGGCTTTCGCCAGTGCTAAACTGAGCCCGCGAGCAGTCATCCAGTCCCTCACTCGGCGCATTAGCATACCTAGCCTAAGTTGCGCTTGTTCAACGGTGCGTCTAGCGACCAGAGCCGCAATATCATCCGCATAGCCGACCAAGCGTGACTCATCTGGCATCTCAAGTCTCAGTAGCCCGTCGTAAGACACGTTCCACAGGTCCGGACCAAGGATAGATCCCTGGGCAACACCTGATGTAATTTCCATCCTTCTTTGGCCCTGTGTCGTGTCGTAGAGCAGGCTTCGGTCATTTAGGTAGTTCCTCAAAAGCCGCATTAGATATTCTGGAACTTGAAAAGAGTTTTCCAGCGTGTCCAGAATATCCACCCATCTAGCGGAGTTGAAGGCATTTCTGACGTCGAGTGTCACCAACAGGACGATCTGTCGCTTGGTGCGACTATATGCCTCTGCCTTTTGGACCGCGTTCACCACCTCTGCAATCGCATCAATGGTAGAACGTCCTGCTCTAAAGCCGTTCTGCCGAGGAGATAGGTCCCCAGCAGCACGAATCGCGTCAGTGAGTCTTCCCTTGATGAGTTTCTCTAGCACTTTCCCAGCCGTGTCTAGCATGCATAACGGGCGGTATGCAGACGGCGATTCGGGATTTCCCTTCCCCTTGCTGATCAGTACGAGCCTCACCACCTTCCATCCCGTAGGCAAGCGTTGAATGTGCTGAACAGCAAGTCAGGACAATGGTGATAGACGAGCCGCAACACCTCAGCTGGAACACCATCTGGACCTGGAGCCTTCCTCGCTTTCAAGGAGAGGCCTGCCTCCTCCAGTTCCAGCAGTGTGAAGAGTGGGCACTCTACTGCTGTTTCACCATGGACAGCGTCAACACGGACGGTGGGTTTGGTTTAATTCCATCTCTAGTGACGATGTGTCCTAGAAAGGCAGTCTCACGCTTAAAAAATTCTGATCTGTCCAATTGGACTTTCAGATTAATTTCTCTGAACCTATTGAAAGTTTTGTTTATTGAGTCAAGATGTGTCCTGTAAGGATGTTGAAAATATAATGACATCGTCTAAGTAAACTAAGCATATTTTATTTATGTAGTCTGTAAGAATATTGTTCATAAGGCGTTGGAATGTCGCAGGAGCTGTCTTAAGCCCAAACGGCATACGCAGGAATTCGTAATGTCCATCTTCAACGCTGAACGCAGTTTTGTGGATATCTTTATCCATAATTTCGATCTGGTAGAAGCCTTTTGCTAAATCTAGCGTCGTAAAATATTGGCTTCGCCCGAGTTTTTCCAAAATTTCGTCTATGTTTGGAATGGGGTACTTGTCATTGATCGTAACTTCATTGAGCTTCCTATAATCGATGACGAGTCTCCATTTTTGTTTCCCACTCGCATCTAGTTTCTTTGGCACGATCCAAACTGGCGCCGAATAAGGGGAATTGCTTATTCTTATGATTCTCTTATCAAGCATCTCTTCAATTTGTCTCCGTACCTCATCCTTATGAATGTACGGGTACCTTTATGTTTTGGCCGCTATTGGAATATTATTTTCAGTGCAAATTTCGTGTTTAATTGCATTCGTAAATGAGCGGTCTGAGCTCTTGTTATAAAAAATATCGGAAAATTTCTTTTTTTCAGGAGTTCGTTTTTGACGTTCTTCTTGATTAAGATGATCCATCCTAATCTGATGTAGAACAGGAAGATACGTTTTTGATTTATTTTCAATAATATTGAAACTTTCAATCGTAACAGGGGTTGTTTTTTGGATACCGAATTTAACTCTGGCGGGACTGTCGCCTAGTACCTTAACTAAAGCGGACATCCGAAAGTCTTTTCGTCGTAAACGCCTTCCTCGAGGTGGACCTTCGCATCTTTGGAGGTCTTACCCGAGTAGTGTACTAAACCGTTTTCTTGTTCTATCGGCACGGAAACTTCATAGAATCCTGCTTTATTGAAAAGACAATATTGGTTCTCTTCGTCTGTTTCAAAGAGAATGGGGACCTCTTTATCACCAGAATGTAAAATTTGATCTTTGTAATCTATTATTATATTTAGTTGACGTAACACGTTATTACCAAGGATTCCATTATATAAATCGTGGAATTTACAGACATAAAATTCTATAAGTTGGGTTTTGTATCCTAGTTCTTCGAAGAGGGTGATTTTAACCTTTTCATGGACGTCAATTGTGTGTTGCAGAGTTTTCAAGTTGATGAGGGGTGTATCAACTTTCCATTTGGGGTGGCAGATCCCAGGGTTTATGATGGAATGAGTGGCACCTGTATCTAAATTAATTTAAGGGGTCTTGTTTTTGTTTTAATAACTATAAAAGGTAGTCTTCGTCCGAGGCCTGTGGAGGAAAATTTTCGACAGTTTCGTTAGTGTTAATATCCATAGGCTCTGGGGTCGGTTGTCGTTGATAATATTGGGGGTTATTTGGGAATCCAAATTGATGGTTGTAGGGGTGTTGATCTCCATTTAAATAATTGTGGTTTCTATTATTATTGCTATTATTATTTCTATTATTATTATTATTGAACCTGTTATTATTGCCATTATTGTTACTATTGCTATAATTATTAGCATTATTATGAGGCCTATTATTGTTCTGGTTATTATTGTTATTATTATGGTTATTGTTATTATTCCGATTGTTACTGTTATTACTGTTTTGATTATTATTGAATCTATTATAATTGTGGTTATTGTTGAAATTTCTGTTATTTTGATTATTATTATTGTCGCTATTATTATTCGATCTATTATTATCATTATTGTTATTATTTGATCGGTTCTGATTATTTTTTTGATTTTTTGATCTATTTTGGTTGTTATTGTTCTGTTCTTTTGAGTGATTTGTGGTCGGCTGATAAATTCGTCCATTTGAACCATAATAAGCATAACCTGCCGTAAATAATATATCCATTGCGGACTCCAATGTGTCTGGACTCTTACAGAAAAGGATCGTTTTCATGGGTTCGGGAAGTTTGTTTTTGAATAGGTTAAGAGCTGTCCTTTTATTATTTCGAGCAAATTCGTTTAACTCATTTCCCGCACCAAGGACAATTAACGGTTTATTATTAAGCCTTTTAGCTTGCTTTTAATTTCATTATAGAATTCAAGAGTATTAGTTTTGAACTTGACTCCTCGCAATTTGTCATAAAGTTCGTCAACGTTTAGATGATCACCAAAATTATTCTGTAAGACTTCCTTAATATCTGCCCAAAGGAGAGCATGGCTGTTTATTTTGATGGTTTCTTTAGCTTTTCCTTTAAGCTTACTTTTAATGAGGTCACCAAATAGAAGCTGCGACGCTTCATTAAATCCCACAAGCACAGGGTTTATTCGATCGATCAGATTTATAAAATTCTGTAAGTTTTCGGGTCTACCATCAAATTCAGGGAGGCTAGTGAGATATTTGAGGGGGTCCAACTGAATTACGGGGGCTGCTTGAGCATTTGCCATTTCG